>RXPK01004791.1:0-37140 GCA_004143645.1 Protaetia brevitarsis
GCCTCCTAGTAAATACAAAGAGATTTTGATTCATTTTTATTTCAAAACAAGTAGGCTAATGCTCTAGGAATATCTTTTGTACATACTAAAATATAAAATAATCGAATAGTTTATTCGAGAGGGCACTGAGTAAACTCGACCGTTAATCCAGGTGGCTTGTTAATATGAAAATTCGTTCCTTTTCCAGTGTTTTGCCATTCGTTTTTTTTCGCAGATCAATTATGCGCAGCCATTTCGGAGAATTTAACATATCCTAGGCACGCGAATTGTGGAAAAGAGATGAAATCTTTTCTTCGAACAGGCGAAGACCGTATCTCATTAAATATTATAACGTGTTTCTTTCGCGTGCGCTGGCCGTAAATAGGATTTTATTATTAAATAGATTTTTGAGTGGGGACGTCGGTTGGACGTGGAAACACCTTTGCTACATTGTACTGGAACGAACATTTTCCGCGGACCACGGCCCGCCTGTAAAATATTTAATTTTGAGAGATAGAGTGTAGATATTAAATTTCTTTTTTTTATTGGACGGATGAATAATTCGATTAATTTATATCATGAACTGAAACAAGAGCGAGGTACACTGGGGGGACCGTGGGAATCTGCTTTGAGTTTACATCGGTTAACACGAGATTGCGTCACTATAGTTTAGGGAAAGTGTTAATTGAATAATTATTTCCCCTTTTCGGCGTCGAGCTTTCTGCATACTAGTTGATTATAAAGGCAGCATTCTTATTATTGAAACATTTCTTTATCCTTCCAAGCGACATATCTATACTGCATTTCACGATAAGAACATGACCTGGAAAAGATAGCTTATATTTCGAACGTTTGCTATTTGTTGATACTTCACACACACGACTTTATTTTTGTTCTTGTGTTTTCAACATATTTTTCCTTGCTAGTACCTTTGCATTAAAAATAATTCTTACTAGAAGTCGATTAATGCGATATTCTAGCGCCGTTTGGGGAAATATGGACACCTTATCTCATGGAACGCCAATGACCAGATAACCAAGGCAATAGTCCGCTCGTCACCCTTTTATGTGAAGAATGCTTTTTCACAGCGTTTAGATGGGACGTTATCCTGGACCCTTGGAAACCGCTCCACGCTTGTGTGGGTTTCCAATTCGTTTCCGCGGTTTTACTGACTGCTTGGGCGACTGATAGAAGAAGCATTCCTTGAAACAGAGATCACCTGTGCGTGAAGAGCTCGGGGCACAGTCTGGATTAGAAGTGAGAATTGGATCAGCAAAAGGAAGACAGTGTAGGCACTGGATACGATAGCAAGAACAATCAAAAACGGAGATAGTTTTAACCTATAGAAATATAAAATCTGAATACCAAAAATGTGGACCGCTTGCATTGTGAAAGAATGACAATCTTATAAATAAAACAATCTACAAACGAAAAGAATCTAGTATTTCAGCTGAAGAATTTAAACGTATTTGTGAACATTTGGTAATTCATTTCTGAAAATATGAATTGGCTACACAAGCTCCAGAGAATTTTTTAGTAGCTAACGTCAACTACTAGCTCTTCTATGTTTTTAAGAAATGTGGACGAAGAAGAAATCGTTCAATAATTAGAAACCTCAAACTAAAACTTCAGTGTTGTGCATGGTGTCTCAGATCCTTACTGAAGAGAATATCTCATATATTATACCGCGACACAATTAATCAATGCATGTTTTGCAATGCTACATTTCCTGAAGAAGTGAAGATGCGAGTGTCGTACCACTTATTTCAGACTCGTGATCGAAAAGTAATGAACAACTATAGACCCAGTTTCGATGTTACCTGTGCTTCAAATATTTTCGAACTGATAAAAACAAGCTTATCAACTTTTTTCAAAAAAAAAAAAAAATAAGATATTTAACTATGTACAGCATTGATTTTCGCTCTGGTAGATCACAGACTACGGCGCTCATTAAGACGGTGATGGATTCCAAGCAATTAGCCCAGCGGAAAAAGGTACACATGTCATCTTGTACCTCAGGTGAAAGCATTCGATTAATAGAGCCATATATCCCTACTCAAAATACATCACTACGGAGTACGTGGGTCAACCGCTGGAATTAATAAGATGTTTCTTTCAGAACAGAAAGAATCAGTAGTGGAACGGATGAACCTCCAATCTGGATTACTACCTGCGGAGTTATCCCCAGGATCAGTTTTAGTGTCCCCATCTTTTTCGTCATTTATGAGAATTGATTTTAGGAAGAATTTATTATTTACCCTAATCACTGATTTATCATTCCAATTGCTCTTGACTAGTAAGCGTAGATAAGCGTGTCTTACTGATTTTAAATTAAACTTGGTAGATTTATAGACTGATGTAGTATAAAGAAACAAACGGAGAAGTTTCATTAGTGCTAAATCTCTTGTTTTCGGGCCGTTTAGGAGCGCCTTATGGCAATATCACAAGGGTGTAATCGAATCTCTTTATTAATCAGATCGGCGAATTTATTTTTATAATTTATATATATATATATATATATATATATTATATATTTATATATATTATTATATATATGTATATATAATATTATATTGAATGAGAGTAGTATTAATGGTATTAAACTCTTAATATTTGCGAAGATTTTGCTAATTTAGTGTCATATTTAGACCTACAATTTTGTTTTCATTCTCGAAACTGATTAATGTAGGTTTTACTTTTTAAGCCACTAAATTTTGCTCTGTTGTCGCACTAATATTGGTAATTGCAGTAAACTGCAAGTAAAAATGGTTATCACACAATTACCACTTATGGACAGACACACTGTGGTTGTTTCGCTTTTTCCAAGCTTCCTCAGTGCCCCCGGTGGTAACTGTGTGTTACGCCTGCAGCGCGATATATTACTTAGATGAGGGGAAGTGAGACGTAGAATATTACGAGTATATAGGGTGTCACCCATGCTACGGTGCTTTTGGGATCCGTATAAAAAATTTTGCACATCTTAGTTCAAAGTGGTATCCGTATACAGCATTAATGGGCTCCTTCCATTGTTGCCCAATTTATTTTTCTTGACCGCGCGAAACAGTATTATTCCGTTATAAACAGTAATCAACAAAGCAAACGTTTGCATTTTTTGGATGGGTATTCGATTAGCGCTAGCGAGTTGTTTTGGCGAAATGAAATTCACGCGATTATTTAAAATAATAAATATAAATTATGAATGCTATTAAGAACGATATTTTTGATTTCAAATTCGTCATTTCTGCCTTCTTGTAGTCCACTTGAAAGTGGAAAGTATTTTCTTTACCTCTTATAGAAGTGCCAAAAAATTGATTTTTTTTGTTGTGTTAATACTTTTTAAAATGTAAATTTGTGTTATTTGTTTTTGCTATATTTTCTGCAAAACATGGACTTTGGAATAAAATCTTCTACCTCTTGTACGGATCACGTAATTCTCAAGCAAGATATGTTATTGGCGCGGAACATCATAGAAGAATCTAACCCCACCAGGATATATCTTAGACGATATAGAGCCTCAAGTAACAAATGGAAGAAATCCACATAGATGGCAGGAATATTTACTAGAATGACAATAATTATAATTGTGGGGTGTCAGTTTCATTGCTGCTGTGAAGAGAGAGATTTTAAACAACGTTGTCCTGCGGGCAGTGAAATTCGCATTTCGTAACTGTGAGAAATCGTCCCGGACAAGAACGATTTCCTAGTGGAATTTTTGGTTAATTGTTTCTGCACAAACGTTGTAAACCGACAAAACGAGGAGTGTATTATAGTTGTCATTCCAAAGGATAACACTACCGAAATGGGATGTCCTCCCTAGTTTATTTCAATCCTTTTTTCAATTTTTATATTATTAATTTGATTATTATTTCTAAATTTCTACGGTTTTGTTTTAATATAAAGTATGTTTTATAATATTTTATTTGAATTCTTTTTTGCATTTTATAGTATTTTAATTTTACTTATCTTCAAATTTTGTTTTGTTTTAATCAGTTGAGGTATGTATTTTGGAATTAATTTTTTAATATATATTTATGGTTGCACAAGAAGACAGAATCTCACGGAATTGAAATAAAATATTCATATTTTATAACAATCAAAATTTTGTTTAATGCTCACGTAGAGTTGTAAGTTAAAGTATGTAAATTATGCTTTGTAATTAATTTATTTCAATTCGTATTTTTACGTTTTTTATTTATTTTATATTTTTTCAATTTGATATGGTTTTGTAATACTTTATTTAATTGTCGTTTTTGAATTTCTGTTTTAGTCAATTTTAATACTATGTAATTTTAAAATTTTAAGTTATATAACCGTTTGTATTATAAATGTAAAATTTAAAAATAATGTGTTTTTAATAATTAAATAAAGCAAAAAAATAACAATATATTAAAAAAATAATATAGAGTATATACATTAATAATTGATAAAACACAGTAGCATATTCAACACCATCATTTTATATTTAAATCTAAATTTGTAAAAATATTTTTATTACATTTATTTATTTTTTATTTTATTATTTTTTTAAATAAAGACAAGGTAAGTATGAAGTTAACTTATCACATTTAAAATAAGGCTTCTTGGGAATTAAAAAAAGGCGCTGTTATAAAAAAAATGAACATGTTCTAAAATGACGTTCTTACTCCATTGAAAATTTAAGTTGTAAACTCAAATATTATTAGAAGGCCTAAGTTGCGAGAGTGAACGATATTTGCAAGTATTTAGTCCTCAAAAAATAAAATTTAACTATTCCACGAATTTTAGTAAAACTGATAATAAATTGTCATAAAAAGCATAAGTTATTGTCAAGAGGCTTTACTCACTATTAATAAATATTAAAGGCATATTTATTTTTTTTAGTTTTTAGATAGTTTCTTTAATCAATAAAGTTATTTTTCATATATTGGGGTACATATGTGTTCGCTAACGATTTATTCTATAACACTATACATGTATGTATACAATAAAACTGCGCGAACTATTACGTCACAATAATGCATATGTACTTTCCTCTCTGTTATTTCTAAGGCGCTTCTTTTTCTGTTAGCTCTGCGCACTAACTCTTCCGAAAACATTTTATTATTCTCTAGTAAGAGTTTACAGTTAATATTCGACGAGAATACGATATAATGGATATTTTTAGAATCCAAACGTTTGTAATATCTCCGGACGCCAATTCAACCGTTTTATAACATTTCTTCAACATATACGCTCGGTCGATAGCAACACTTCCTTGCGGCAATTCGCTAAACTAAGATGTATAGAAAATTCTAAAGTAGCTTCAAATCGGCTTCCATCTATTTTGTATTTTTCTTTGATAGATGGCTCCCAGTGGACTCAAAGCAATAATTAAACGCTCATTGCAAAGTGGCCCTCCGTGTATCGGAGCCTACTCTGTCGCGGAGGTCACTCGTGCCGCGACTTTTAACACGGTAGGATGTCAATGTGTGCGTTGTATATTATATATATATATATATATATGATTATATATATATATATATATATATTTACTATGTTATATAGTTATACTTATTGACAGTACTAACCTCAGTTCTAATGGAACAGGGAAATGGAAAGCATTAAGCACAAAAAGCCCAAGAGCTCCATTGGTTTTCCGGAGACTATGGCAAACGGCTCCCACCAAAAAATAAAACAAACGTTCCTAATCTTAATCTTTAACGAACAAATAATTGTTGTTGTCTATATAAATAGATGGCAGACAAATACTCACAGTTAATGTGCATTCTATAATTGGATAGATTCGAAATTCATACTTGTCCAATATAATGAGACATTTTTCCAAGGAACGGCTATTGGTTTCAAAATTTGCAACCATTTCCACTGCGGAATAACCCCGTAAATCACCATAATAATATTATCTAATACAATAACAATAACAATAACGTATTCAGTAATTGTAAGAACCTTGTTTCTTACTTTGAATAAATATTTATTCTTTGAAGTATATCGCTTTTATGAAAGAAACTTTGAAACTTGTCAGTATGGACTTTTATAAACCTATAGGGAAGAAAAGACTTGTACGAAATCATCAATTATTTATTATTCATTATTATAATTTACTTTAGATGTGTTGTCATGATAACTAGAGGCTTCAATGCCTCAGTCTTATTACATTACAAACTACATTATAAGCTTTCCTCTATCAAAGTTAGTCATACCGAGCTAATGAAATTATATTATATAGTTTAATTAAACTTACGTTTATCTCTAAATAAGCATTGATATTTTCGCATGACTTTGTACTAAATAAAGAGATTTTCTATAAATTTCTTTTGCCTAATATATTTTGGAGTAATGTAGACAAAAATATGATGTCTAGTTATACGTATGAACTTCTCCACAAACTTCTCAGGTCAACAACGTCAAATACTTTATAGCCGAGTTAGTAGGGAAAGACCAATAAAACCATTGGCGAAGGCGTTCTTGTAGATTAAATTTCCGACATTCCTTAGACCACGCTAGGCGTACTTGGTAGATTATTAAGATTTCTATTTACGTTGCGTGCACGCGTTTTGGCCCGGATTAATTGGCAAAAATGTTCCACACAGAAACACTTGTTTACATCTGAGATATGCTAAGCATGCAAGCACAATCATCATAATATCCCGAAAACATATACAGTCTGGTTGGAACAAGAAAAAGGAATGTCAGAAATAAATTAAGTAACGTGATAAATTTAAATCGAATATGCATTAAATAATTACTTGTTGACCATGAGTGGATCTCGAAGAGCTATTTTTTAAGCTCTATTTTAAAAATGTACATATAAACTGATACTTCCACACAATTTTCATATAAAATTGTATTACACATATAACTGACCTGTAGCTTGCACTTGAACCAATGCTGTTTTTCACTTTCAAGACCGACTTGGTGCCAAACAGACTGAATGCATTTTATTTTTGGCAAGCGTTGAATGACACATAAGCCTAATGTCAATACAAATAAAATCCCCTAGACGTGTTTGGTAGGCGAAGACAGATGTAAAGGAAGAAGACAGTGGTTAAAGTTGCTTCACAGCATTCCGATAGCTTACGAAAAATCCAAATGTTTAAAGAATGTGAAGCATTGTATACATTACGGTCGTCTGTATTTTTAAATTTATTAAAAAAGGTGCATGTACAAGGTGATTTGTTAGGGATGGCTACCGGCTATATATCCGTAACGGTTCGTCCTAGAGCTTAGAGAAAAAAATACATTAGTGATTATAGTCATGAAAACATCCTTCAAAATATTTTTAAGTTTCTGAAGTTCCCGCAAGGTGGGGCAATTTGTTTTTTTCTTCTACATTTGTTATTTTTGTAATGATTTTGCATTATTAAGGTTGGTGAAAATAAATGTAAAATAAATGGTTTTTAATTATCTATAAGTTTTGCTCATAATACTTAGAGATTGCACCTATTATAAAGTAATGAAGGAAGCATACCTTCCGCCACACAAAAGTTCGTATAACTTTAGTGCACCTCAATCGATTTTCAAAAATTGGACTCCCCATAAGGAAAATATCAAGCGATTATTGCAGATCGGGAATACTTCTGCTAATAAGCAACTTTATTGCTTTTAATAGAAATGAGATGGCGTTATCTGTTAATTCGTCCTTATTTGTGCAATTTGCTCGAAAAAATCAAAACAGAATGGCCTCACTATAATCAAACTAGAAAAATAAGAACGCAATTAACTTGTTAAAATCGCAAATTGATATCTATTGTCGTTCCGAAGATAATTCGATTTTTGTAAATGTTCTAAGCTTTTTGTTCATCATTAATTTCCGGCTTTATCGAACGTACGTGAAATTTCGTCTTTAAGGGATGATTTTATTTAAGGGCTCTAATAGATACTAGAGATGAAGAGGATTGAAACCTGAATTATTTTTCGAAATTCTAATCAGAATAGAAAAAGTGTTCGTTTTTTTATATACCTATGATTAATATTAACATGATTAAAGTTGCTATGTCATGACAATTTATTTTTACAATATTTGTAGCTTAATGTATTTGATTTTCATATTGAAAATGCAAAGAATATATTTTAATCACTTTATTCATATTTAAAACATAAAATTCTCTACCATTATTTTCTACACATGTGTTTCGTTTATTAGGGCATTCCTTTTAGGAAGTATGTAATACAACTCTGAACATGTCTCCTTCTCGCTTTTTTATGGAAGTCAAATTAATCATGAGTATTACGAACGGTATTTGATAACAAGAAAATTGTGACGCACACATAAATGCTATCTAACCGTGGCGACAATTCTTTCATAATATACAACTTACAAGTAACGGGTGTATTTTACTTCAGGAATATACATATGAAAGTGTCTTCTACATATGATAGTAGTGTTTTTATGTTTGGTTTAATAAACTGTCTATTAAAATGAAAAGTTTTTAAGCAGTGGTTAATAATACAGCATAAAGCCGATATAATACGAAAAAAATGACAAAAAAATTCATTCAAAGCTTTGACAAACCGTTTTTTTTTTGCAAATACTCAAAATGCGGTTTTGCAATTCTGCACCTGTTTTTCAACACTTTAATGCATTTTTCCACATCGTTTCGTGTTATGGCATAACATTAAAGTAAAAAGTCGGTTTAACTTTTACAGTATGTCGATGAAGTAATACTGCCAAACGAATCCTGATAAAAGTATAGACCAACTATTTTATTATTGTAAATAGAGCAAACATTGAAACTAAAGCGATGTTGTGGTCTACGAGGCATTGGTAGAAGAGCGCTTATAGCGCTCCAATGATCTTTATTTTTATGCTGTACATTCCATTGTTTGAAAAGTTTATTTCATCGCTCCACCAAATATATTTATATCCATTATTTTCTTCACATTGTTCCAAAAACTTGATCAAAACGCCAATCTTCGTTCAAAGTCAATAACAATTGTCACAAGGTCAATCAATTCGAATAACATAATACCTAATATGAAAATTAATGCATTTCAATGTTTTTTACAAGCTTCAAAAATGATTCGCTTGCCAGTAGGAGGCGAATACTATTCTGATTTATCGTTGTCTGCAGCTACCTCCAGTAAAATTTTAGTAATATAACCCAATGACCATAAGATAACATAATAATATAACCTGAGATTACCAATCATGCAAAACTGGAAGCAAATATAATAGTAATGTAAATGTATGTGCTTCGTAATGCAGCAAAGTTCTGCCACAAAATGGTTTCATATCCAAGCGACAGATTTGCTTAAAGACAGCATTTCAAAAGTTATTAAATGTTGTTATAAGTGCCCTCTCAAATAAAGGAATTTAATTTTTCCGCATTTCTTTTAGTAACTCAACGTTGTAACATGAAGTTATCTTATATACGATCATCAATAATTTTGTAATTCATTATATGTTATTTTGGTATCCGTATGTTGAAGTATAAAAATAACTGCAGGAAATATGAATTTGATTATTAGGATCAATTGTTTTACAGTTGTAGTTTTCAGATACATAAATAAAATTTTTGAACTACGAGGGAACGGGAGTGTTTGTATTGATCACCCAATGGACATTTTCTTTCGAATTACCTTCGCCATGAATAAACATGTAAAGTAAAAGAAGGGCTCTTCGATTCTCCAAACCGTTTTATTTGAAACACCTTAAGCTTTGTAACAAAAAAATTAGATGCAAGTAAATCTGAAAAAAATAATGGTAACAACCTTATTATTCAACCAACATGAAAGAAAACAGGAACATTTAGAGCAGAGTGCATGTAACTACATAATAATTTTTATTTTATTCATATTTCATTACTTCTTTAGTTGCATTCAACGGAGAAATATGCTAAAATATAATTTTGCTTAGTAAAATGACAGATTACATTTCATCTGTAGATATTTATTTATATTTTAGCATAAATTCACATGAAATTAATTGGTAAATCTTGTTAGTACGATTCGATCTTCTGTAACTGTCGTATGTAATAAAATTTGAAAAAAAAAAATAAGTATATATTTCATATTCATTATACAAACACTTTTAACATTCTGATTTCAATGGTTTATTGCCTAATACGTAACTCCCTTACAATTTTTGCTTCTAAACTACTTACGTTCTGAGTGGGTTATAAAACAAAAATTTGCAGTTTTTTACATTTTCCGCCCTCATCTGTTAACGCAACCTTTAAAGAATTTGTAGTGTGGATCGACTTTATTTTTACATCCCGATCTCGAAATTCACAGTCCCTACGTAGAATCTAATTCATAAAAAGTTCAAAGCACCTGATGGTTTACAATTTTCGCAACTCGCCGCGGTAACAGAAAGAGTTTACTCGCTTCTCCCAGAAGAGCGCACAGAGTTGATTACGTCGAGACCACAATTTTCGCGAAATCACGGAACCGTTTAAGAGAAGGAAAAAAAATCGTAGAAGTTCGTAACGAGTTCGTCCAGACGTCCGCGCATAAAGGCGCCGGAGAAAATCCAAGGCGGACGCGTCGATGCGCTCGTATCAATATTATTGTAAAGGCGACGGATCACATGTTCAACAAGTGAGTCGCAGTAAATTAACGAAGATCAAAAAAACTGACGGTTCTCGAGCGTTAACGTCGCAAGGAAGGCATGCCACAAATAATTTTCGTTCAAAGAGTTCGCGGTAAAATTTAGATTGGGTTTTATTTGAATAAAAGTATTTGAACGCGGCGGCGATGGAAAAAGTGAAGAATACCGAACAGCGCGACATCTACCGGCAGATAATTAATCTAAGATATTTTAGCACTTCTACTCTGAATTCAAGAATACTTTTGGTACGTGAAGAAATGTAATGTTTATTCAGTTGTAAGAACAAGAATGCAACCTAATTGGTTTTAGCTGCGGTGTTTAAAATAGTAGTTCTTTCGAAATTAAACCGTGATTAATTGCTGTTTTTTTGTTTTCCTTTAATCGATTATTCTTCTTGATTAATTGGAATTGCTAATTTTCAAAATTTTAACATTAAAAGTACGTATTTATATGTTAACCAGTTGATTTTTATTCGGTTAAGGAGAATTAGAAATAAAAGCAAACTGATGGTAACTAAAGATTAATTGTAAAAATGTGTTCTTTGCCAACTAAAAAAACATCTCTAAGAAAAACAAGTTGAATTGGAATAGAAAGACGGAAATGAATGAGAAAATTGAGTAACGGTTTTGAAAGTTTGATATAAAAATTACTTTTCAATAAATAAAAAATTACATACAAAATACAAAATAAGAAATTAATAATATTATTGTATAAATAATTAAATGTTAATTGCTGTATTATATTTTTTCATTAAATTAATTGAAGGAAGGTTCATATACACTACAGAAAATCGCCAAAGGGATATTACAAAATGTATATGTATCTAAAACTAAAAACTTCACCATTCAAATGGATCCAGTAACAAAGCGTAACAACGTTATCTGATCTAATTTATGAAATACAACCGGAATTTGCCAGCTATCCTCCGGGCGAAATTTAGTTTATCTTTGTGTTTGTAGCTGCTTTAATCCAACTAATTTATTGATTTGGAGAATACTTATTAATTTTAGTTCTCTAACACTCTAACAAATTTACTACATCTCATTAGTGGAATACTTTGTTACTTTGTAATATATTTTTTCTTAGGATGGATATGGAATATGTGTTATGCATTCATCATTCATTCAATCATTTCTCTTATCATTTCATTAAATCATTACACGTTTAGGTCCGCGCATTTTATCTTTTATTTTAAAATATAGGTAAAGAAAAACAAAATTTAATATAAGTCAGAATATATTTTGTATTTAAGATTAATTTTAATAAATTATAAACAGCTTTCCTTTATAAGCATTTTTATTGGTCTAAAGTCTAAAGTAATAAAATAATAGTAATTCAATCTTGCAGTATTTTTACAATTTCATAATTTACCAACACCCTGTACGTCTGATCTCGATTTTCTTCACAGTAAATTACAAAATTTACAAAAACTCGATTTATGTTAAATATTTTCACTTAAGTAGCTATATGCCTTTTACCAACCACTAAGAGATACTGAAACTTATTTTAAATGCATTGATTAAGATGTAGTCATAAATTAATCGCTGAAACATAATATTGAAGCTTTATTACGTACTGACGCTATTTGTCTTCGTCGAGTAGCAGCCCCTCTAACTTACCAGAGATATTTTTTTTTGTTTAAAGTGCTTAATGGAAGTCTTCGGCGGTGAAATCGTGAGCACGCTTGGGACGCAGTCAAAGAACTGTAAAACGTATGGTTTAAGTGCCGTGCAAATTGACTAACTGGGACGATGAAGTTGTGGAAGGTCCTGGCGAGAAATAGTCAAGTATACGCGAACCACATCAACCAGAACAACGCATGGAGCTTTATGGTAAGTTTATTGCATTCCCGCATTTCTTTATACAATTAAATAGGACATATATATAATCTGTCCATAGATGTAACGAATTGACTTATTCACTAACACTCGAATTTCAGAAAAGAAATGTTTACCGAATCCTTCGAGTACGGGTGGTTGACAGGGGCATATTCTCCGAAGATTGTTATACTAAACGTCTATTACAAAAACATTTATGTTCGATTTTAAAATATATTGATATGCATACATGTGTACTTACATTTTTGAGGGAAAATAGATGTTTTACATTAAACTTATCATTAAATACTATGATTAGCGCATTCGTTCAGTTAAATCGTTATATCTATGAACAGATTATACGAACAATCAGATACCGTATAAGCGTTATCTGTCTTTTTAAGAAAAAAACCGTTTTTTCGTGTTAAACGCTAAGTTAGTCCTTTTTTTTCAATTTTTGATTTTAATTTTGTATAGATTTGGTTTTGTAGTTATTCATGTTTATATGTTTTGTCAATTTATTATAAAAAAGAAAAGTTCTTTGTTTCAACATTTTTGAATTTTTCTTTTTTATAATAAACTGACAAAAAATATAAACAATAGTCAAAAAAATTACAAAATATATATAAATTCCTTATATTAAACATTTATCCCGAAAAATAAATCAAATTTTCAAACCATATAGTTACAAAATTATATGTTTGGTTGTCCATAATTAGGTGGTAATAGATATATGAATAAATTGGAAATGTGCTTCCTAATTCCTTCATTAATTTACTATGATATTAAATTGGCTACTAGTTTCGATATGTGATATTAGTAATGTCTTCTTCAGGCCTTAGCTTCTAATTGTAGAATGATTTTTATACAAATTTATATGAAGTAATATATGCTTATACGTATAAGTAGATTTTTATGATTTTTACAGATTAATAGTTTATTCTTATGACATTAACGGTTTAGTTTAAGCTGGATGATATTAAAATATAAATATAATGATAAAAAATAAGTAAATTAAACTGATTATAGTTTACAAAAATTGCTTATCAAAACATCAACAAACTACAAATCCAAATCTATACAAAATTAAAATCAAAAATTGAAGAAAAAAACATCACACATTGTGTATAAAATAGACTGTCAAAATTATAATGGTGTATACAGTGTGGTCCACTAAATATGCAACAAATTGGAGCTTTCTTTCTTAGTTGCGCAATTGTAAAATAAATACTGCCAAACGTTGGTGCAAGCTTGACATCTAGACTGGACACACTTAGAATGTCTTAAAGTCAATTAGCTTACAGGGTAGACCCAGAAATATGAGTAATGAGTTCCCTCATTTCGAAGAACACAGCAAAATGTTATTAAAATTAGTTGTTAAAATTAAAAAATGAACCCAAATATAAAGTCACGGCCTGCTACTTTAAAAAAGAAAATTTTGTAAATTTTGTATTAATCTTTGTATAATATTGTTTTTTTTTTAATATTTAACATGATTACTATTTAAATTAAGTGCAAGAGAATCTCTTTTTCAACAATTTCATTCATATTCCATCAAATTTGTTAAATGTACATATTTAGGAATATTTTTTCGTAGCGGTCACAAATTTCATGCCTGTTGCAACGAGATGTAACTCAACGTTAAGATTTCGAAATATTGTTTTTGATAAGGTAAATATTTTATAATAATAATAGGAATATTCAAAAACTATCTTTCAAAGTACAAATTTTTTATTTCAAATTCATTCACAATAAGGTACTAGAAATAAAGCTGAACAAATAGAACAAAATTATCTACGCGTCTCTAAATGTCAAAGTGAGATTTAATTTCATCTGCTATTTTTAATTTTCTGAGTTGTGAGAATTCTCTCCGTTTCTTTATTACATTAACTTAAGTTGAAAAAGCTGAACTAGTTTTAATTTGTGGAGAGAACGATAAATTAGTGCGAGAAAGCTACAGATATTTTCCATGAACGGCATCCAAAATAAACCTATACACTATATAACTACCAGTAGAATTTTAAACCATTTTAAACAGACGCGCTCATTGGAAATGAAAATGAATGTTGTGAAAAAAAAAAGTTGCAAGTTCTTCAAGCCGTTATCCAAAACCCTAGAAGGTCCACACAAGATATTTCTGATCTAATTGGTGTTAAAAGAACATCAAACGCACACTTAAGAAAAATAAGTGCCACGCTTACAAGCCAAATTTATTTGTGCATTTTAAGGAAGAGATTACAATTTAAGGTATGATTTTTCCGTATGGGTTCAAGGAAAAATAGAGGAAGAAGGTGATTTTCATCGACATATTTTGTTTGGCGATGGATCTACCTACACCAATGCGTGGTTTTGTCTCAAAACTGTAGATGGTGGTCAAATTTAAATCCAAATTCTATTATTAACAGAAATCAATATTATCAAAAAACCAACGTATGTATGCGTATGTACATATATTGCAAGGGTGATATTACACTGCGACCTAAAAGATCTATTGTGTCCCCTGTTTTTGCTGTTTTACAGCTGAACTTCCAATCCTATTCCCTTCAGAAAGTGTAGGATATCAAAACGCCCCAGGTTAGGTAAGCTCCCCCCTCGATACAAGTCTCCTCCCAGGTTGCAACGACCTTGAGTTGTACAGTGCTTACGCAATTGAGAGGGATGGATGCATCCTTTCCCCAATCTTGCCTCCAGTCGTTTGTGTTCCTCTCTTTGATCCTTCCTTGTGAGGTACTCTCACTTTGGAAGGAAGTGGAAGGCTTCTTATCGAGGCCCTGCTCCAATTCCTGTTTATTAGCGTTGTCGTCCCGCTAATAAACGTCTTTCCTCCATGGTTGATCCCACGAGTAGCTAGGGAAGAAAAGGTCCACCTCCACAGAGCCCCGCGTGCAGAAGTAAGGCTAAATACACTGGGGTTCGCCAGGTGCCTCAAGATTGGAGTAGTAGACTGGTCTTCTATCCAGCCACGCATCCCATCAGCCTAGTCCGCCACCTTAGGATTTAGGTTTTTATTGAGGTTGTCTCCTCTCGGTCCGTGCAGTTAAGCCAAGAACCCCCATCCCTTTTGGGACCTGGTTTAACAGTTGGGCTTTCGGTAGCCGAAAGCAACAACTGACATCGTTGTAGAACCCTGTGCAAGCCCTTAGCCACGACACGACAGCTCGGACGAGGGGGAGTGGTTCACGGTCAACGGTCTTCATTCACCCTGCTCCGGTTTTAAGCAGAGAGGACGAACTTATAGCCGCCACTTGAACGAACCCTGACAAGATGGCCTTCCCCTATCCACCACCCTGGGGACGCACCTGGCTGGTACTCCCAACCTCCAGGATGGTGTGATATACTGCACGATATTTTCCAAGAAAATTTAACTGGGAGTATGAAGTGTAAAAGCATCTCTAACACGCGATATTAAACAGACTAAAAAAAAAAATAAAGCTCGTTTTACATTACTGTGTTGACAATACCACCAGGTGTCTCGCGAATTCGTGGTTGATTGCAAAACTGGGGCCGTTTTAATGATGCCTGATCCGAAAAGATATTTACTTGTTATAACTTGTGTCTCTCGTACTTTTTTTCCAAATATGCATTATTATTGGACTGAAGTAGTAGTAGAAGTGCCATCTTTACGACAATTTGTGTAATACATATATTTAACTACTTATTTACTATTATATGGAAAGAAAACTTAATTGTAATAATGTTTAAATCACAGCAGTTACTAGAAAAATGGTTTGGGAAAAGAATAATTCCAACATCATAATTACATTAAATTAACTTGCAATTTTGGTTAGCCTAACTCTTATTTGTTTAATAACGTTTACTTTGTAATTGAATAATATGTTTAAACTCATTTAGTGTGTTAAATTAATAAAATAATAGTAACAAAATAATATGATATGTTGGATTAATAATAATTTTGATTAACACAATAACATTTCTTTAACGAAATATATTTGGTTAAATTAACATCTGTGGTTCCCTCTTTGATCTGGTGGAGCATTTATAAGGAAAATTTGTAAACATAATCGAATACTGATAAACTTATTTTAGTGCTTTAAGAATATTAACTGATACCCTGATTTCCGTCGACGTGAAAACTATTCATGAAAATTCCTGAAAGTTATTCAAGTTACAGCGGAAATTCCTAAGATATTTACGCAGTACAGTGCGCTTCGAAGTTCATGGGATTTCTTTTTTTACGAACCGCTACGCTACATTAATCTGCTGATATTTCGCAAGTCTGCAAGTTTTTCTTTTTTTTTGTGAAAAAATTTAATCAATTTACAAACTGGAATTTTTAACTGCCTCCTTAATATTCTCAGCTTCTCTTATTTGTAATTTTGATAAGATTGGAATGTATAAAATGCTACGTAGAAGGAGTTTTATTAAAAAATTGCTCGTCAAGATTAGATTAAAGATTGAAATGAAGCTCCATTTTAAACTAGAAACTTTAAAAAAGAAACATGTTATTTGCAAGTTATACGAGTTCGTTCTTTCATTTTTTTTTAATTACTATTAGGTAGTTGCTTTTATAGACATATCTACTAACTCCACCTTTGTGAAAATAATTAATAACAAGTAAGAGAAAAATAGGACTAAATTAATATACTCGCTACTTGTGCACTTTTCTATTAATTCTCAACTGCCATAGGGTTAGGGCGTTGTTTCCTGTGTCATTTGTTGTCTATTTTTGTAAGCCCTCTTAAAGCATGGGCAGTATTATATAAATGTATAAATGTAAATACAATACAGGTGACAAAATTTCGGCAATGTATGTGTGTAGTAGTTCACATTAAAAAAAAAACAAATGTGTGGAAATGTAGATTAAACAAAAAGGGGAAGAATAGTTGAAACTGGAATAAATTCGTATGTTGCTCTTTTTTAATAACAGAGATATATTTTATAATTGTTAGTTAAAAATATCCATTGGATATTACAATATGTTTTTGTTTTCTAATCGTAAGTATTAAACCAGATTCGTGTATGTTTATTATTAGTCAGTACGGAATTGCTTCCTAAGGGTGGTATTACAAAGGTTTGATAAAAGATCTTTCATAAAAGATTTTATAAAATATTCTTTGATTCAAAGATTAAAAAAAGGCTTGGAAACTAGTATTACACTACATAAAATATTTTATCACAGTTGCCGTGGTGGATGGACAACAACTCTGTGCTTGTATGGCTTCGATTAATTCAGTTACTACCTTTTTATTTAAAAATTTAATGTCAAGGTAAACAAAATAAGAAATGTTATATCAAAGAATAAATATACAGAATTTCTAACCTATCTGTAGAGTGGAAAGTGCAAGGTTCGTATATACTAGGTGGCCTCGTAACTTGCAGGGGATACGCGATGACGTTGTGGTGAGGGCCTCGCGATCATTTTCGAGTCAAAGAAATGTTCCACTGGCGCACTATAGATGACACCACCAGCATTTTCTATTGTTGTACGTTTGTAGTCTTTGTAGTGGTAATATTTCCATAAGAGAATACTGCGGTGCCATCTATAGTACGCTAGTGGAACATTTCTTTGACTATATAATATGGTATTGGGGTATTCTGTAATAATAAAAGGAACTTGAAATTATATTTCAAGACACGTTCTGCTTGACATAACATTAATTGAAAAAATTCCTAAATTAAGATTTTTGTAAAAAAATAAATATTTAGTCTGGGAGTACAAATTGCCAGTTGTTTTTACATATATGCACCACTTTACTTATTAAACACAGTATACGTGATGACGTGTTCGCGCTCCTTCTCTTGATTGGCTGAAAAGTTATGAGGCCACCTGGTATACACGAACCTTGTGGAAAGTGTACCAACTGATCAGTTTCATTTTGTCGTTTGTTTCTTAATTTAATTCTGTTACTGCTTATTTTTACCTCATATCTTGTCTTTAAATTATGAAAAAGACATAAGTTGAATAGTTGACTTATCCAATTTGCTATGGTTAAAAGTTAGGTGATTTTACTTCTAGTGTAGTGCTTACTGTAGGTATGAATAAAGCCTATTCAAGTGCCTAATCTGATATTCACATTAAAAAAATTCTTTGCAGTTTGTACTCACCTTCATTTTTTCTGCTAAATATTGGTTTCTCAGCCCATTTAACTTTTTTTTTTTTTACAGCAGTGTATGTGGATCCACTGCCGATCACTCCGTGATACGCCTCTAATCTTTTATTTCTATTTTTGTAATCATCGTGTTGAACATTATACAAAAATTCATAACTCATATTCAGAAATTAAAGTTTTAATAGCATCAAGTGACCACGTGAACTTAGTTGACGCCATTTTGTAAAGTAATTGTCAAATCTTTTATCAAATCTGGCCGAATGTAGCTAACTTTGATAAAAGATATTAATTATTATTTACTAATTGCCATGTTAACTTGCTACCCATTTGTACATCATTATTACACATAAAAGATCTTGAAAAGTTCTTAAAATACAATGACACTGCTTTTTTTGTAGTTAACAGCTGGTGCCACGAAAAATAAACTGTACTTACAATAACATAGCTTCACGAATGTACGGTTTCTGGGGGAAACATTAACGGAATACTGTAAAATTTTTCCGTTTATACATCGCCTTCTGTGCATCCTTCTACATCCATACAGACGCCTACGTGTATATGTATATACCATACGTATATATAAGAGCATTTATGTACATTAGCATTTGAAAACACGTTTACATAATGGCGTTAACGAGGCCCCTTTTTTTGTCGGTTCGACAATTCGACGGAGGAAAAAACAACCATCTGCAGAGCTCATTAGAAGATAATGAATAAAGCAGTGATTCGAATTTTACAACCATCACATTCTATTCTCGAAGCGCGCCTGAAGCATTGAGAGGAAAAGCGATTTTGAAAGTAGGTACCCGGAGCTATTTGGGCAGAAAAAAAAGACACGCTTGCTTTTTTTTTATGACGGGTCGTTAAATTCAATTTATTTGTAAAAAGTCTTCGTATGATTTTTAAAGCACTGCAATATAATATCTTCAAAGGATGCGGTCAAAGTGTTTGGTAATTGTTAATTTATTGGTTAAAATATCTAAATATACAAGAATCGATGGTTACATATACCCATTAGTATAGGTGATAAAACTATCAAATAAATATAATCTGTTTTCCTGTAAAAGCTAAAGTATCTCAAGTAAGTTAAACCAAAATAAAAGCTAATTTATTATTTGTGTTATTTAATGCTGCGAGAATAACACATTAGTAAAATACATATTCTCTTCCATAATCTAAAGACGAGATTTAGTTCCTTTTCGGGATGAGTTGAAACTTTTTATGTCAAGAGGCAATGTAAGAATTTTGTTCCATTTGTAGGTAGATTTCTCTAACGATAAGTGACATTTAACAAATTTTACTACCTTGCATAAGATTTTGGAAACATTTTGCTTGCATTATGCCAGAATGTGATTGCAGTTGATATTTATTTTAACTTAAATAATTAGCCAGTACATTTATAATAATTTGTGACATAAAAGATGTCGTTTTATTGGCTGCAATATCTCAAGTTGAACAAATTTGTTGTAAAAAGTAAACTCATCTAACTATCTCATATGTTTTATCAATTTATCTTTATGTTCAAATCCATCTTCAATTTCGTTATTCAAATTATTATTTCAACAATTATTCATTATTCTAACTATTATTCATTAATGATATAATCATTTCATTCAAATATTCAAATTCCAATCAAAATAATGGAAAATAAATTATTAATATTTATGAAAAAAATTAGATTCCGAACCATCGACAGCATGGTTTCGTGAGGCTTGCAGCACTTCTGATACAATAGTATGATTCCATCACCTATTGTATAGTGATATTGACGCAGGAAAACCTTGTTTTGGAATATTTTTATATCTAAGCAGGGCTTTGAAGTACTAATCCACTCGAGTGGTTTAAGAGCTTTATTGCCGATCGCAAGCATTACCTGGAGATAAACGGCTTTGGGTGAAACCAGCTATTGCTTTTTAGAGGGATATCCCAAGGAAAAGTGCTTGGGCCCTTGTCATATACAGGTGTGGCATTTATCTATGGACGGTCTATTATGGCTAACTTGTCCACTTAATTAAAATACGTTTTAAATAAAAATGTTTCAAGATCAAATACTCATACCGCAAAATTATTTTTAAGTATACCTGCTGTTCAGTTCAGCCTGCGCTTCTTGTTATTTTAAATAGAATACCCAAGGTATTATTGCACTTTTGAACCTCTATTCCAAAACCGAACGGTTTCTAAGATTTTTGACTTTCTAGAAAAAAAAAATGCGTTGAAATAAACCTTTTTCAAGAATCAATACCGCCTTTACTTATAACAATTTTGCGATAATTTCGTAAACTAGTGAAAATGTTTGAAAGCTTATGGCCAACAAATAATGCCTTTGTTATATTATACAGGCTGTTTATTTTTATGTCACAAGGTACGGAAATAAATTCTCTTTCGATCACATATAACATTTCCTATAGCTAAAGTTAATACTTTTTGAGTAATTTTGAAAAATGTGCTATTTGGTACAAGAAAAACAGTAATAGATGTTCCAAATGAAAGTATAAGATAATTTTAATATCTTTCATAATAATTTTTTGATTAAACATCTGCATATTTTATTAAATTATTTTTATAGCAATAAAAATTATAAAAGGTCTTCAAAACTACTGCCTTCATTGTTTATACACATTCTTCTAGTGTTGCACAAATAGCAGTCTAATTTCCTGAAAAGCTCAACAAATCCTGCCCCTCATATCTTCTGGAGTAGTAGGTACTTCCTTATAAATTTTGTCTTTGACGTATCCCCATAGAAAGAAATCCATTGAGGTCAAATCAGGAGATCGTGCTGGCCACGTAATAGAACCTCTCTTGCCTATCCATCTGTTGCCATACATTCAATCATAATTTCATACATTTCATCAAACATAGAATCTCTGGGAACATTGCATCCTCTTTGTTTTTTTGCATTTAATTTTCCCATTTCCCTGTCCTTTAGACAGAACTCTAGTTTTAATAAATATAAACTTTCTTGTCAGTCCTTGGTCCGTGGTGGTCATCAAGTTAAATATGCTGATCCGATAGTTAAATTCTTCAACATATCCTGGGCTTTTTTTTTGTCTGTGATCGAAGTTGTATAATGCATTTCTGAGTGCTTCCGAGGTTATATTAAAAACCAGTTTCCATCCGATATCCCAGATTTCTTATCTTGGCTTTATTGGTTCCTGCTGACCTGGATTCAATTTAGTATCCTTGGCCTATTTGGAAGGTCCCTGAATTCAGTTAAATCTGCTTAAACCCTTGTAAAGATTCGTTATGGATGCCTTTGCTTTGTGTCTTGTGTTCTTGTGTCTTCACTGTAGAAAGTTATTTATAATACTCTTCCAGTAAAGATTTTTTTTTATGAAATGCACGAAATTAATGCTTCCACTTGGACTAATTGTACATCGCAATTAGGAGTCGTCTTTGGATCCGATTATAATAATTTCAGATTATAATAATTTCCGTTTACCGTTTAGCAGGCTTTGTGTAACTCAAAGGTGTCCCATTCCTGCGAGACTACGGCTTTTTAATTTCTTATCTAGCGCCCTTAAATGTATTGACTCCTTGAAGATGTTCAAGACTAGATTGCGTCAATTATTGCTCCACCACGGTGTATACTCTGTCGCGGAGTTTTTAGCTGTTCTAGAATAGTATTAAGTTTTTAGCTGTTTCCAACAATTGTTAATTTTTTATGTATTTATTTTCATACTTATTTATTTACATTTACTTATATTTACATCTTTCATAATTACATTTATTTGTATATTATCATCTTACGTCATACTTACAATTAGTGTATTGTTCTTTTATGACTTGTCCATTATACCTGTATGTATTTATTGGACGAAATAAATCAAATCGAATTAATCTGCTCTTGATTCATTGTTTGTTTCAAAAAAACGCTGTCTATTACCGTCATCTGTAATGCTGACGCCGCGCCGTCTCGCTGAGTTAATGAGTTTCTTTGAGACTTGTGGTGGTATTTTAGAGTCTTCGTTAGGTCTTTTTAACCCTAGATGCTTTTCTTATTGCCTCTAATGGTTTAGCTTACTCCCCCAACTTGGCTTTATCTTTTCCCTGCCTTTACGGTCTGGTTTTTGCCTCCCCCTTGATTAGGATATCTACAACTCTAAGCAGAAGCCCTTTAACAAGTTGTTTTTATTCGGGCCAGATGAAATCTGTTACTACACGGTATTACAAAAGCATGTTTATGTAACTAAAGGTGGTTAAAGGACACCTAAGCGGGCCCTGTTACCGATAGCCAGAGAATTATTGTTCTTGTCCTTCTAGATTTGAAAGAGGCAGCCTCCACATCCTTTCAGTTCTGATAGGTGCGTATTTATATTAGCTTATCGGTTCTTTGCTGATCAGGAAGGTGTCTGCCTCCATCAGCGGAAGATCATCGTAATTAATTGAAAGCAAACGAACTCGTATACAGACGCTTCTGAAACTGACTGTGACGTAGGAGCTGGAATATTCTGAAAGAATTCTAAAAACATTTCAGTAAGCTTCAGCAAGAACATGATGGTGTTCCATCAGGCTGAAGTTTGCTGCAATTCATCATTGTGCCAGATAGAAAGATGGTACGAATTAGGAAAAAAAAACCGTGTGGCTATTTTCTCTGATAGTCAGTCAATACTTAAAGCAATTAATTTCGCAAGTGTTTGCTCTTAGGTGGTTTGGGATTGTGTAAGCGTCCTAAATGAGGTGGACACCCAAAGGAAATTAACATGGACCTGGGTTCCTAGCCACTTTGGCATTATCAAATCGCAAATTAAAAGATCATCAATAAATGGATATGTAATGTCGAGGGAATGGTGCTAAAGGCACCAGAGGAAAGACAGATAAAAGAGTTCCTAAAGGAACAGAGGCCTGAATTTGCTAAAGTACTACCGAGTAAAGATAGGAATACTATCAAAATGATAGCAGGTAATAAGTCTGCTGACTGATCACTGATATGTGTATAACATCCCGCAAATGATGCTATTTGGCAAAAGGAGGAAAAACACCAGTTCTCATCTTATGTCAATGCGATAGCCTAGTGATGACAAGCCAGTGATACTGGGTGTACTCTTAGCCGTGCTTAAAGATGATAGGTGTAATCAAGAGGGTAAAATTAGAGAGCATATTCTAAGACAAAGGTCAGAATGGATCTGAAAATATTGCGATGATACAGGTCCATATGGCCATTCCAACCGTAATCTGATCTAATCCTCACACAATCTTAATGGCATAGATTTCAACTTAACGTAATGAGATTACTGGATGTAGGAAAACAGTTATGCAGAGGCAAATCATACTCTTCACCATTTGTTTTACCTTTTTTTTTGTTATTGGAAAGATTCTCGACTGTCAAATAATACAAAATTTATTTGATGTAATAGTGTTTTAATACGTACATCCATTATAAAATCATCTTACGCAAACGGAAAAAAATAATAATATAAACTGCATCCAGCTGCTGCCCTTACAACGGGAGAGTACCTAAAAAAAAATATTTTGCGAAGGTTG
The DNA here is from genome assembly GCA_004143645.1 of Protaetia brevitarsis. Taxonomy (NCBI): domain Eukaryota; kingdom Metazoa; phylum Arthropoda; class Insecta; order Coleoptera; family Scarabaeidae; genus Protaetia; species Protaetia brevitarsis. The sequence goes on from RXPK01004791.1 coordinate 23,877, forward strand.
GAATATTTGACGTATACACGGTTATTTAGTTCTCGAACTTTTCTCGTCTGCAGGATACATGGCTTATTTGTCGTAAACTTTGCTGGATGCACTTCTTGGCGATTCCCGCGCACAAAGGGCTCCCTCAGCAGCAATCTTTCACGCCAGCCGCGCTCGCAACTTTACGACGCGCTATGCCGCCGGAATTTTCGTAATGGCACTCAGAAAGCGATATGCATAAATTGCTAGAATTGCGGAGCCGCCGAGACATTAATTTCGCTAATTATGCGTGTTGGGCGCGCGAAAAACGGAAGAAAACGGAAGAAAAAAGGGAGCAGGAATATTTATGCAAGAAGAAAGACGGTATAACGTCATCTATTTTAAAGTTGAAGACGGCTAACTTTTAAATTTATACTTGTAAGCAAAACAACACGCCCTGCTTACATATTATAAATTTGAACGTAATTGGTAGAAATGTCTTAGGACAAATTTAATGAAAAAAAATGTAGTTCCAAAACTGCTGGAAGGGTGAATTACTACGTTAAAAAACATATTTTCAATTATTCTGAAGGATATAATGATATTCTAGATGTTAATTCTTGAAATATCTATACTGGTGTATCTCAAGGTCCTATCTTAGGTCTTCTATTATTCACAATTTGTGTGAACGATATGCTAAGTAATATCCTGATCCGCAAAATCATTTTCTACGCTGATGATATCTACATAATCACGAGAGGCACTAAGCATGAAACGGAGATCATGACAACAGACGCCTTTAATTCAGTTAAAATGTGTTTAAGATCCACAAATGCAAATTAAATATCTACGAAACGCAGATCTTAAATTTCTAAACTTGAAGAGATGAAGAGAAAGATGAACAAGTAATATCCATCAACTTTTTGGATGTGCGAGTTGATAGGGTGCAAAAGCCATGTGTACTCGTGTGTCAAGTTGAGCAAAGCAGTGTCAACAATAAGAACAATAAAACATGGTCTCACTGAGTGCGCAGCAAATGTATGGTATTGAGGTGTATGACCGACTACTAACCCTACAAGAGCGAACCATAAGAAAGATGTGAGCTAAGGTATAGATAATCTTGCTGTGAAGCGTTTAGAACCGATAAAAATATCTTCACTTGCATGTATTGTTATGGAAATAGGTGCATGGAATATCATTTAGCGTCATTTAAAACAGGTTTCAAAGTCAAATAAAGAAGTAATTGTAAGCTGAAGTGCATAGTCGGTTGCCTACTCTACAAGCAAATTTTGAATTTGTTAAAAATGAGTATAAAGATAGACCATCTTAGCAATAGGCGCTAGTCATAATCTTATATTTCGTGTAAACTTTATTTTATTTGTATTAATTCAAGTTTGCCTCTTCCTGGTATATTTTCATTTTTTTGTTATATGTATGTGCTCTGGGAGATTTTTCATTCTTCGGGATGTTTATTCGGTAACATTTGCTGTATTCCCCTCAAACTAGAGTAAATAACGGTATCTGAATGTCAGTTACTGGTTATCCATTTGAATTCGAGGTTGCTCTATCTGACCGTGATAATAATCGAGGACAGATATTTATTACTGTTAATTTAAAATTTTATTTTGTCTGTGGCCACGAAAGACGACGATTGTTAGTGAACTTAACAAATTTTATGCCACACACTCAGAAATATAAAAGTTCCACGAACTGGTTACCTAAAAAGTATCGATATACCACCTGAATTATATAAATCCATACTTTTACCTGTATAATCTTCGAGAATTTCCTATAAAATTTCCTGAGAAGAATCCTGGGTGGAATACCATACCATGATATGATCATTATTGAAGGCCCTTGAATCAAACGTCGAGCTTGACCCAGAGATTTACCTGCCCACCTGTACTTAGAGCTGTTCCATTTGCATCCAAGGTATTTTATCAACCTAAGAATAGAAAATAATTAATTAGTTTCAATTCAATGTCAACCAGTAAATTAGATTTTGGTAATTTATGTTCACGATACGTTAATTTTGGGGTTAAGTTTATATGAACCGCCATTATTTGAGTTAGTTCAGGTATTTTAATGTTAAAAACCGACACTAAAATGGTCTATCTATTATTATTACAGCGATCTTTGCATATATCAATAACACGGATAGTTGAATATTACAGTTTTCTTACAAATTTAATTTTTGCCATTTACGGATAGATGACTCTGATTTAAATTTACCGTATATTTTTGACGTTTCTTTAACCTCATTTATTTAAAGTGCCAGGCAAGTTTGAATACAGATTTTTGTAGTAAGCAATTTGTTTTATATAGTATTTATGATTCCAACATACGTACCTATGGTCTAAGAGTTGCAAAATACGAAAAACATAGCATTTTGGTATTGAAATAACAAGTTAGGGTTGTATTGTTTTAAAACATTCTTTTATTTGCACGTTGGGTGTGTTTTTACAACGATTTATGTTAATTACATTTTCTCAAATTTAAATAATCAGAGAAGGGACTTTGGGGGGCGTGCTCTTTAGATAAGAAAATTGCCCATTCGTTAGCAATCACTTGGAAAGCTAAATTGACAGGTGATTTGGTGCTCCTACAAGTTTCCCGTGCTACCTAGCAGGTAAAAGTCACTTTTCTCAACATTCACTCATTTATCAGGGAAATCGAAAATAAAAACCACTAAATTGTTGTATTTTATCTTTATTGAAAAAAAATTAAATATTTGTATAGAAATAAAGAAATTACATGTAAATTGAAATTTTGTATTTAATTATAATATTTTATTTTACTAAAGTAAACAAAATTGAAAATTTTGAAATCCCGGGCATTTGTTCTGAAAAAACAGGGCAGTATATATACTTGCTTGCGTAAATTTTGCCGTCATCTATCACGATTCATAAGGAATGCAACAGTCAAAGAGATAGTAATAAGATGTGCTTGAGAGCTTTAGTAAAAGCGAAACACGGCGTGTCTATCCATTGCGATAATTGTGTGTACATTTTGCTCCAGTTAAACTGCAATTTACTAATTTAATGAGCGTAACAGGGCAATTTTACCGACTTAAAATCAATCTATATTAACACGTTTTGATCTGAAACAAAATTGTAGGTGTAAATTGACTAAACTAGCAAAATCTTTGCAAATATATTGAGTTTAATATCCTAATACTCTCATTCTTAGACTTGAATACGTAGACTTCAAGAAAAAAATATCCGAACGATTCAAACCTCGAGAGAAAAAATATTCGTTCCAAGTAATAGAAAGGACCCGATATCTTCTTGGGGCAACTGTAACCTCATCGTACTTGCCTGTCGAAAAACACTAAATATATGTCTTTCTGTTTTTTTTGATTCTTTTGACTTTTGTTCCATTTCTTGCGATTACAGAGTTTTCGACGCGGAATTTGAACCTGCGATAAAAAAGTTCCTATTCAAGATTTAGAATTTCAGAATTTTCGAAATATATTTGCTTATTTAAATAAAAGTTATAACTGATATAATTTTTATTAAAGAAATATAAGTTTGAAGGCGAGCGCGCACAACGTTTTATAATCGTAACTTTCGTTGTCTTAGGCCGGCGCCACACTGGGCGTAAATTCCGTTGCGTAAATTCAGTCGCGCATCATTTGTAGATGTATATATTTTTAATGCAAAAAAGCAAAAACTATCACATTAAGCGGAAATTCTGTCCATTTTAATTTCAAGCGGACAGAATTTGCACAGCGAAATTTCCATCACTGTGGCGAGCGCCGGTCTTACGTTTTACAAATCACAGTACGCGCCCAGCTTAAGTGTGTAGCGCCAATACTTAGTGTAGCTTTCCGCATAGATTCTATAACATAGGCAATTGCTTTCATTTAATTGTCGTATCAGCAAATTACATCGGATTTTATTTTATTTTTTAATCCGAAAGTTTGCCGAGCTGTGGGCGCGCGCGTCGCGTTCGCTACCAGACTATAAATAGCTAATTGCCGTAATACTAATCCACTAATTAAGATCACGATGTCGTAAATTTCAACAATATTAATTAACAGTGGAGAGCGCGGGCGCTATCGTCTGCCAATAAGGCGTATATTTACGTTCACATATATATTAATTAAACCTCTCGCGACGTCTGATACATGGAATGAGACAGCGAAATTATCCCACGGGGGGAGATCGGATTGTTATCGCTGGTAATCGAGCTACTTGGCTCCTTCGACAAATTGTGAAACGTCGTGTGTGAGCTGCAATGCAACGCTTTAATACGTACAGACATATGTATATGCTATAATACTCTATATTGTCTTCAAGCAGGTGGATTAACTGACGTTTATCGAAAACGCGTTGTTGTGTTATAGTAAAAACTGCTTTCATAACTAATTGAACCTACACATGTGCGTTTCTATAATATTATAAAAAATATTGTAAATTGGAAATACACCTATATGCACCAAAGAAACAATTCAAATACGCTAGCAGTGATGGAAGAACAGACACTCGATTCAATTTGTCAAAATTGTTATAAAATGTATTTTAATATTAGTTACTCTTAATATTATAATAATATTAACATTTTATTTGTCAAATTCATACGGTAATAAGTAGGTATGTATAATTCCCTTGGGTAAATTACAAAATATTTATTATATACACCAAACTACTTGTTAATTCCTTTACGAAGCTATAAAATGTTCTAGGATCGTTTTCGATACACAGGATTAGACAAATTTCAGCGCCGCCAATTCAACGCCTGGACATTTCAACACCGGCCGATTCAGCGCCGCGTTATTGAATGGTTAAACTATAGATAACTTGATGATTCATTCTTATGGAGAATTTTTGTACCATGTATATTGGTTGTAAACTACATATGTAAACATCCAGTCTAGCTTAGGTAAAATAATGAGATCTAATGCAAGTGGCCTCGTGAGTTTCGATGGATAGAATGTTGTTTTAAGGATAAAAACACCTTTTCAGGTTACATCTAAAGAAAAAACACCAGAGAAAGCAAACTGTTCTCTTATTGAGTTAGATATTTAATTTAAAATACGTGGATTTGTTTTTTTCCAATTCATGTAATAATAAAAATTTGCTGTCTTTAAAGTAATGCTGATTGCTTGATGAATTGAATATTTAATATGATCATTACATCAACGGAATATACCAAAGATCATTAAGAAGAGATATTAAACTCGACCGATATTCCATGCACCTCCTTCCTCAAATATTTTTTGACGTAACCCATATTACACGGTTGCCTGGTATAAAACACAGATTTATGGGGACCCCAAATGACCCTAAAGGAAAAAAATCCAGGAGATTTAAATGTAGAAACCGTGGCGGGCCATTTAATGAATTTTCTACGACCAATCCACTTATTTAGAAATGCTCCATCTTGTTGGAGCCAAATATTTATAGGAAATTCTCTCTCAATATTAGGAACAATCTGATCATGTAAAAAATTTAAATATCTCTGTCCAATTAATGTACCATGAATGAAAAAAGGACTTCTGAAAATACCAGCCCAAATGTTTATTTTCTGCGGATGTTGTATATACGTTTCTAGTATACAATGAGGGTTACCTATTGACCAATATCGACAATTGAAGAGTGGCCAGTTTAAATAAGCTAAGTGCAAAAAAAATGTCGTTTTTCGTTTAAAGTTGGCATGTCCTATAAAGATCTATGCAGATTTTTGCTTTAACTAAAATGAAATTGCAAACAATAATCAAGAAAAAGAAAATGGAGGAAACTTCTTTTACCGATAAAGGAACTTCTTATAAATCAAAGAAATACAACAAGACAGATCGCGAATTGATGGCGCAACATATATCTACTATACCTAAATCTGAAAGCCACTATTCAAGGACACCAACATCCCAAGAGGATCTAAACTCAAATCTGAATATTCGCAGACTATTTAAAAGTTTCACAGAAAAGTACCCAGAAACTAATAGTTCATATAATTTTACCACAAGTTTTCAAACAAGATTTTCCTAACTTTTTCGAGCTTCTAGAAGCGATACTTGCCGAGTCTGTAGTAAACTTTTCTGCGAAATTAAAGCTAAGCTGCTATTGAGTACTGCTGCAAACAGACTGCTCGAAATAGATCATTGCAAAGCTGAAGCGGTTATGAACTTAATGAAGAGTGATATAGCAAATTCACAACTACCTGAAGCCAAAATGTGTTGTATATCTATGGATCTTCATATATTTTCCTGTTCCGTCTATTAAGATTAAGTCTGATCGTGGTCACTCCGAAACCCGGATCTCAATTCAATTGAGTAAATTAGACACGAGAATAAGAAAGACGCAAGTTCTGGACGCAAACATATCTAAGCCAAAAATACAAAAGACAGCCAAAAATCTGTACAGATTAGATATTGGAATAGTAAAAAGAGAGAGATCAAATACAAAAAACCAAGAGGTTGCAGTGTTTTCGGAGACCAGGTCAAACGGCTTCCACAACAACAAACAAAAAAAAAAGAAGAGCTATCCTTCTTTTTAAAATTATGGACTTTGGACAACATTGACGAATGAGTGGAATAGTACCCCAGTAGAGGCACTGCAAACATTAATAGAAGATGCCAAGAATTGTACAAGCCCCAATAAATGCAAAGGGCGGTTTCTTTAATAATTTCCTTAATTCTTGTTATTTAAGTAACATATGCAAGTTTGGTTTGGGAAAGACACAGAAAGTTATTTGTTTAAATATAATACTCCTATTATTTTTAAAAATGTGAAATTCTACACCTTCAACCGCCTTTTTCACCCCTAATACTGAATCTTAAAGAACAAACATCGAAATTTTTTCCTCTCTATAATATATATTTTTTTTCTTTCGAGGATCAAATATACATCCCTCAAACACGCACCGAGCCAAAACGAAAGAGCTGTTAGTTCTAAGATCGGTAGGCCATGACGAATCGGAATGTACGACATATGTATGTATTAAGGTCGTTTTTTTCTTTGGGTTTCTTACAAAAATATTTCCATTCAAATATTTTTAAAACGTGCGGACTCGCTTCTCTTAAATTCGATTTCATCTTAGAGCATGTGCATTCCCCGATCGCACAGTTTTAGGTGAATATCCGTAAATATTTTGATTGAATGAGGAATTTAAAGAATTCCATCGCATAATACATCGACCAAAAATCGAATCGAGTATTAGCGGTCTGTTTAATAAACATTCTTGAGTTGACGTGAACTTTCAATTATTTTTACTTCCTCGTTTAAAATATCTACGATGTTATGACTTACGCGCGATTAAAACTAATACATTAAGAGAAAAAGGACTAGAATAAGATTATTCTTGATACTATTAAGTACATGAATTATCTTCAACTACATTTTCAGGTGTAACAATACCTTTGATGTTGTGAACCTCATCTAAAGTAATACTACACCCAATTAGATTATTTTTAGTGGCCGGAGTGTCTATAGATCAAAGCGTTGAAAACCGTGTTATTTACGCGACCGTAATAACAATTGTAATTGGCCACTTCGTCTTTATTAAACTGTATCCACTCCGAGTGTACTCTAAATTAAACACTAAGCCAGGCCGAGGAAGGCACATAGAAGCAATCATAAGCTAGTAAGTACCGTGATATATGAATGCTCTTTGTTTTAAATATAGCTTGTTGAGTATAAACTACATGCGAAAATATAAACGTAAAATAAAGTTATTATGTAAAAGACAGTATAATTTGGAAGCAAATCGTTGTATAGTACGTAAAACTCTTAAAATTTTAACATTAACTTTGAGTTTTGTTTAGGATATAAACTTGGGCAGTAGAGCTTTTTAAATTATTTAACAAAAATCATTTGATCATCGGATTTGTATGGAGATAAAACAGAATCATAAATAGAAGGTAAAATAATGTTTTAATACTGTGACTGTTACATACAGACTAATTGATTGTTAAGGGATTAGCAACATAAACGATTTTTCTTTAAATTTTAATAAAGGGGGAAAAATCAGAAATTATCTTTAGTAACTTGCACATTCCAGGATGTAGTCTAGGGTTTTATATATTAATTTCATAGATATATTAATTAATATAAAATAAATTCTTTGTGGAACATTTGAAGGATGTTGACGTTGCTATATAATTAGGATTTTGTGTGCAAACTAAAAAATAAATCTGCTACTGAACCAAATTGATCTTATAGCTGCATTAGCTGCCATGATCAACGAACATAAAATGTAAGTTTAATTTATTAGTCAACACTTTATTCTATAACGGTACGTTTACGGATATTTTAGTCAGCTGTAATTATTCCTGTGCATAAAAAAGAGGTAATAAAATACCGACCTGTGGCATTGACTTTCTGTATTGCGAAAATTGTTGAATACTGTATATTGGAGAGGCTTAACAATTTCCTGTATAAGCATAATATTTTGACAGAATTTCAACACGGCTTTAGAAAAGGAAGGTGACAACCACTGCTCTCATTAATTTTTATAACACTATCTTAGAGTGTATTTAAAGCAGGACACCTGCAACAGACTTATGACTGCGTACAGTATAAATAAATAAACGTTTATTCCCCAAAAAAAGTAAATACAAAAACAATTATAGGATAACGTCAAGAACAAAAAGGAAAATGCAAAAATAGAAACAAAGGCGCTCATAATAGCAGTAATAATAAATCAAGATGCAAGTTTTATAGAAAAAAAGGAGAAATAAATATAATGTAAATTCTATTCCCAAAAAATTTCCCCTACTTTAAATGTACTTTAAAGGCAACTTTTACTCATATGAGAGCGTAACTAAAGTATTCTTCTAAATTATAATAAGGTCGGTCAATCAAGTGTTCTTTTAAGTTAATTTTAAATTGATAACGGGTTAAATTACACATAGCGGAAGGTAAGGTGTTATATATTTTAATTCTCATGTTGTACATAAAACTTTTGGATATAAAGGCCGTTTTAGACCTAGCTATTTATTGCGCAATTTATTGGCCAATTTGAAATTTTACGTGTATAACACGTATTTAATCCGTGTAAGAGTGAGTCTGTGTTGTGGCAGGTGTATACCTTCATAACGAATGTTACAGCTGTGTACAGGATTATTATCCTCAAAAAACTTTTGTTTGTTACTACGGGCATATAACGATATTTCTAATATATACAGAGATACCACAGTTAATATTTTTATTTTTTTAAACAAAGGTCTGCATGATGTTCGTTGCGATACTCCTGTCATTGCTCTAATGGTAGTTTTTTGGGTTATTAAAATTTTATTTTACACCGGTGCTAGAGCCTCATATCAACAATCCATATCGTAATCTTGACTCGATATCAGCGCTATAGACCTGCCTTAGAATTTTCAGATATACCATGTTTCTGAAATGTCGCAGTTTAAATACTGAAGATGATATTCCTAAGTTAAAATCATTTATGTGAGTGTGCCATTTTAGGTCATATGAAAATATATACCTAAGATTTTAATAGAAGTTGTTTAATTTAGTGTTTTATTGCCAATAATAAGATCTAAGGGAGGCACAGACCGTGCTGGATTTGAATTGAAAAGAATATTCTTTGTTTTAGATATGTTCAAAGACAATTTGTTAGAAGCAAACCATATATTTAAATTATTTAAAGCTAAATTTGTCTCATCTTGCATGTTAACTAGATTGTCATTAACTAATACTGTAGTATCGTTTGCATATATTGCTAGTTTGTATTGTTGTAGGAAAACAGTGATATCATGAATAAAAATTGAAAACAGGATCGCAGATATGATAATGTTATTTAAAAGTTACAGAGGTATAGCATCATATATTTGCAAATGTTTGCTTCCTACTTGTACGACCCCATCCAATACGTAAATATTAAACATTAAACCTTCTGGTGAAATAAGACGCTGGATCTTATTCATTGCCGGTTGTGATAGGTTTTTCACAGGGTTGCGTTTTGGTTCCTGTGTTATTTAATCTGTATCTTAATTACATTATGCTTTTTCTGTCAGATATTTACCTAATTATGTATGCCAATGGTATCTCTATACTAAGAACGAATGATAATCGAAAATTTATTACAATAATTATACTGCTTTGCACTCTAATCGAATAGTTCGCAACAAACAAATAGTCCGTAAAAATCCTTGGCAGTTGAAGCTAATCTGTTATGGAAGGAGCACTATCAGAATATAACTAATAAATCATCGAGTTTTCCGTTACTTGAGATCACAGGTTTTTTTTTTTTTGTTGTGGAAGTCGTCTTACATGCATTCTCGGAAACACTGCAGCCTCTCGGTTTTTTGTATTTAATCTCCCATTTTTTTTTACCCATTAAATTATACCAGCCATGCTAAGATCCTTGCACTAATTGTACATGCCTTTGGCTGGTCGATTGAAGTAATCCTTGGGTTCATTTTTGGCTTGCCAAAAATTACCTGTCTTCTTGCGCATGAGGCATTGCACTAACACAGAATGTGGTAAGCGTTCTCTGTCCTCTCATCAAATAGTCTGCAGTTGATATCTTGATCCTGTTAGAAGACATGTGACATCGCAGGTTACTATAGCCAAATTCGATTGGGCACTACGGTCTCGTTTGGTCTCTGTGACCTGCTCTGAAGTGATCTGTTGTGGTCACACGTGTTATTTGTTGTATTTGTGACGTCATAAATTTACAAATGTTTTGAGCGGCAAAAGCTGTGTTTTTGTAACTACTATCACATAAGGCTATTGCTAGTGTTAAATGAATATAGTTTTCAAAAACAAAGATAACATAATTATTATATTATTAATTATATAAACGCAATACTGCTCACAACCATATAAAGAGTACTAATTCAGAGCGTCATGAACGAGCAGCAATTGTACGTATTTGTAGGTTAGAAGAGAATATCTCCCAATATAAAATGCTCTTGTGGCTATTGTTGTTGAAGAACTAACATCTGTTTTCTTGAACATACCGTCTTTAATATTTTCAATTATTGTAACTGCTGCCAAGGCTACATACTTATTGCATTTGTTACCACACGTAATACGGGAGGTTAGACGCTCATACCGCACTTGTGACCCATCCGGACCGATCTCCGAGCGCGATTTGACAGACCAAACGTGATCGGGTCACGACGTGACGTCATCAGTTTTCCAAACGAATTCGAGCGATCTGTAGACCACGACTGACCACTCGTGACCAATCTCAATCGAATTCGCCTTATGGAATGTACAAGAGAAAGCCATTGTAAGATCCATTGTTGGTGCTCATTTTACCTAATCTTCCAGACCAATATTCGAAAATTCGAAAAAATTAAACTTGCTGCACCTAATGTGTATTTATATACTAGAATTACCTTATTATGTTTATAAAAATAAATACAGCTTTATCTTGAATGCAAACTATCATAATTATCAGTCTAGGGCAAGAGATTATATGCACACTGCAGGATACACTTTAAACATCATGAGCTTAGAGATGAAAGATATAGGGGTTAAAGTGTACAAACATCTACCTTGTGAAATTGCATTGATGCAAATTGTTTCGACCTTCCGCAACGCTTTGCGTACATTTCATGCGCCGGCATAGCTTCTATAATTTAAAAGATTTTTTTTGCCAAACATAGTAAGATTATGTCCGTTTCAATTTCAAGTTTTCCATAATTGACCCAGCCTTAACTTTTTTTTATACTTACTAATTGTATAAGACTTAATTAGAATTATTCTTCAGTTATGTATTTTATTTTATTCAATTTATTATAGTTTTCTGTTTTTAGATGTTTTTTTTTTGTTTTAGGTCGATTGTTCTTTTTATTACTTTATATGTTCTAACAAAATAAATATTACTATGTACAGTGGGCTTCGTTTGTAATGTCTCCCCCTTACGACCATATATCTATACTTTCTACCACGCGTTCTAAGCCGTGCGCTTCGAGTATTTTCGAATTCGCAGCTGGCAGATATAAATATTATATTATATATTTACCTGCGGTTTAGTTTACGATTCTTAAATAGATAGGCCTGATAAAATGGATAAAGGTGTGCTTATATTACATATTATTAATGAAAGTAACCGCAGTTGCAGAGAACGTGCATTGGATCGGTGCAGCTGAATTGCGGTAAGAAATCGTTTGTCTCATAATGAGAAACCCCAACTGCAGTTACAAGTTTTCGTTGATATAAATAAGCAGATATTAGAACACTCTTGTCATTAACTATTTATTACCTGCTAAAATCTTGACCTCAATTTCGGTTTTTTCTCTATTTCGTGTTTTATGTATTTTATATTTACGTAAACCAAAAATCTTACATTAAACAACAATCCGAGATAGTTATATATATAACATTATATTTTGCTTTTTGAGAACTTGCCCATAGATTACTAATCCGATGCCTTCCGTTATCCATTCTTATTATTATTTACTTTGTCGTTGTTTCTCTTTTATGCTTTTTTTTCAGTTCTGAAGGTTAACCTGTTGGATATTGTAATAGCTTTAATACGATCGTATTAATTGCTAACAGTTCTATTTTGTAAAAAACGATTCACAAAGATTATCCTTTACCCTATAATAACATCTGCCCCTATTTAGCAGAGGTAGATATAATAGTATTAGCAACATATATACAATATAAATGAGAAATAAATGTATACAACAAAAACACAGATAGGAACGAACAATACCAAGACAAATATAAATTTTAAAGGATTAGAAATACGTGCGATTTAGTGAACTTGCCATAACAGCCAAAAGATTAATACATGCAAATATTTCTTTGGTAAAATTCATTTTTCCTTTAAATATGTTAAGAAACTATAATTACTAGGCGCTCTATGATTTTTTTCTACCTGCGAATCTGAGCTGACCTGATGTACTTGACCTTGCTATGCGGAAAAATAGTATCGATCTGGAGGGCACTGTACCTATATATTTTTGATCAAAGTAAAACAAATTAAATTTAAAAATATCTATATATTGACAAAAAATATAGCTACCTACTCATCTTCAACTTAGCAACATTGCTAGCTTGCATTAGGAAATTCAAAAATAAGAATTATAAACAAAATGTACTACACGTGTTAATAATGACTATATTTTTTTCAGAATTCAAATCTCGTTCTCCCACCTGCTCTGAGGACTCGGGAAAACATTCTGGAGGCAGCATTCAGGAGCACTTAAACCTCACCTCGTATCTAGCGACAGTTCAGTTGAGACGCAGGGTTGGCGAACCGCTGGGCATAGTTTTGGCTTCAGGTAATTAGAATGGAAATATGATTTCTGATAAGCGACGGTTAGCTCAGCGATGTATTATACAAATACTAGCAAGATAACATGTAACCATAATTCTTAACAGATACAATAAAATAC
>RXPK01004792.1:0-18167 GCA_004143645.1 Protaetia brevitarsis
ACGTTAATAGAATTGTAATATTAGTTTAAAGAAGCAAATTAAGTACTTCCTAATTAAAATTGGGAATGTAAATTTACTTACTGCATTCTTTTTAAGCAATCACTTCACTACCGGTTATTTTATAATATGCTCTTCTCAGGTGTATAATTAGAATTAAATAAATGCAATAGTCAATCAACGAAAACTAAAATAAATGAAGAGATCACCTGTAAAATTATAGTGTTTAATGCGGTGCTGTAGGCGCACCCTCTCCAGCGACCAAACCCTTCAACAAACGAGGTTACACAGTGTGTAACTTTGTGTAAACTTTGAATTAAGGAAAAATGTACAATCACAGAAAAGAGTTAGACTCATACGTAAAAATATATATGGAAAAACATTCAAATAACTTATTGAATCGGAAAGCGGGCCTCCACCACTGAATTTTGATGGAATAGTTCACATTTGTCGCTAATTCTTGGTATTTCAAGCGGTCAAGTAAGCGTAGAAAATATCTTGGCGTCATTCTTGACCCTAACCTAACTTGGAATCGATAGATTCAAAGAATTAAAACTAGCACGGAGACAACACTTATCGACTAGAAGAGCACATGGAAAATCATGGGGATTAACACCAAATATCATGTACTGGACGTACATCATGGTGGTTAGACCTATTATCATCTCTGGTATGGTGGACTAAGTTGCAACAAAAAGCTGCTATATCTAAATTTAGCAAGACACAGAGACTTGCGTATTTAGGTATAACAAGCAGCAATGGAATGCCTACTAGACCATTCTCCAGTCCACCTGGTGATAACGGGAGAGGCTAGAATGGGCTATTTCAGTTTGCAAGAACTACCAAGCGGCAGATATGCCGAATTGCGACATAATAATATTGCGCACCATATGGAAGGTAACCTTTTGGGATTGAGATCAGACCACATGATTTTGACATATCTATTTAACAGAAAATTCGAGACAGAAATCACGGATCAGATAAACAGGAATAAATCTAGCTACAGAGACAGGCTAGGAGAACTGATCTAGTTTACAGACGGATCAAAACCCGAGAATAGTAGTAGTAATCTGTAGTAAAGTGAGAAACACAAAAATTACCCTTCCTCTAGGGAAATATACACATGTCTTTCAGGCAAAGCCATATGCAATATTGCATTGTGCAGCTGAAATCAATTAGAGAGCTATAAAAACAAGCAAATATATATTGCAACAGACAGTCTGGCGATACTCATGGCATTAGTGAATCCCAAAATACAATCAAGACTGGTTTGGGAATGCATTTGAGAGCTGAACAGCCTGACAGACCGCAATAAAGTCACTTTGCCGAGGGTACCCAGACATTCGGCAATCGAAGGAAACGAAAAAGCCGATGGGTTAGCAAAGAAGGGATCATAGTCCTCATATATAGACCCAGAATCTGCTCGAGGAGCGTCCAAAAACAGAGCACGAGAGCAGGCAAGAAGTTGATGAAAGGAAAACACAAAGAACACTGGAATAAAATAACCAGACAAATTCTTGGAAAGACCTTATTAAGGGACCATCAAAGAAAAAGACTGAAGGACTACTGCAACTTAGTAGGAATCTACTTCCATACCGTGACAGCTCTCCTTGGAGCGCACTGAGCACGGAAAGGACAACTACAGAAAATTGGGATCAACACTGGAGATACCAACTGCAGACTGTGTAATGAGATGACAGAGAACGCTTACCACGCTCTGTGTGAATGCGAGGATCTGGAAATAATTCAGAGGATTATTTCGATCAACCAGTCAGACACCTGTACAGATTAGCGAAGGGTATGGATGATTTATGATTAAATTATATTAGGCATTAGGTATCATTCTGATACTGAAATGGCTAATATAATTTAATGGATAAAAGAAATGGAAGACCAAATATAAAGAGTCAAGAGGCTGCCAGTGTTTCTGGAGATTCTAGGTCAGATGACTTATACAACAACAACTAAAAGCATGGAAAAGCAGTTTTAAATGTGTTTACATTTCAGAGGGAGATAGCGCGTGTATGTTTAGGTAATTATAGGTCTTTTTACTTGATTCATTCGGTCTTCGGTGGATAATGAGAATCTACGCTAATTCTTTCTGAAACGATTATCCCGAATTAATAGAATCTCATGCAGCGCCGAATAATTGGATATTAATGTGTTTTTCATATGTTGGATTTATGGAAGTGAGCGTCTACCTAATTGCATGGTGTTCATTCGCGATATTTCCAACAAAATTGAAATTGTCGTTCAAGTTGCCCTAGCTAAGACGTCTTATTCGGCCACTCTAACAACCCGTACATACAAAGATATTTGCTTTCACTAATAATAAGCGCGTTAATTGCACACTGCACAACAATTTCGCTAAATTACTACGTTCATTGGATAATATATCAAGATGCTTTGTAAAGCATCCTTGTCAGATGAAGCGTTTGTAGAATAAACACTAAACGCAGCAATTTGTAAATTACACTCTAGAAATTGTACCTTCAAATCGTATACACATAACATATATGTACTTCTAGGTAAATAGGACAGTATTTCCAAATGTAGAACTAGATACTAAAATAGTAAGAACAACACTTACCTATCCTAATAACAGGTGGTAGGGCGAACGATTCCAAAACGCAACAGCAAGACCAGTATAAGAACACACACGCGAGCGATACCATTTCCGACTTAATGGTCTGACGACAATTAGCATGTCAAATTTTCATCACGTTCTACAGAGTAATTCATTACACCGGCACAGCAGGAACAAACATGCGCGGATACGGATGCTTGATACTCGGTCTTTCCTGTTTGTCTACTATTTGTAGTAACCCAAGCTATCTACCTTCAAACAGTCGCCGTAATTTCGAGCTAGAGTAAATTTAATTATTACCATTAATCTTAAATTTAATTTGTGTCATGTTAGCACTGAAATCAGGATTTCAAATTTATCACACCGGCTAACTACTTTGGCAATGTTTCAGTATTTAAAGCAATGAAACATCACTTTTACTTAGGACCATATTCAGCCGTTCTTAACATAACAAAAGTAAAAACTAATAGAAATTATCATAGCAGTTACTGTATAAAAAAATAGCTTAAAAATTTGTACTGATCGCATTTTAAAAAATATAATGAAATAATAATTGAGGATTGTCGTTGAAAGCTAAAACGTTGCATTGTATGCCGATTGCACCACAGAAGTACATTCTTTAAAAAACCGATTTTGCACGTTATACATATTCTGAATAAATAATAATATCGAGATAAAAACCTAATAATATTAAGAATACTATATCTGTTATTGTAATGTTCATTTTCACATGCAACACTGATATAGTCTGAAGCAAATAGCTCAAAATTATTAAAAAAATGCACCACAGCTTAAAATTAGTATGTAGATGTATTAGGGTAGTTCTTAAAAATTAAAGTTGACATATTTAACATAGGATCTTTCAGTTTCGTTCCTTTTACAACGTTTCAGAACGTATAACATTCAAGATTCATGGATCGAGGAGAACACGTGCCGCATCGATCCTAAAATTTGCAAGGGCAAATCTTAAAGCTTTTTAAACTTTTTTTAATTTTTTTAATGGAGTGCACGAATGAAGTCAACTGCAGCTATCACATCGGTATAAGCAACCTTTTGATCAAGTTTATTTCTTTTTTAAATTTATTAATAGTTTTTGGGTACAGAGCCTACGATTTTGAAATTGCACCAAAAGTAAATATCTACAGCTTCTATGTTGCATTTAAATGAGAATTGTAATTGTTTTAAAATGAAAAATAAGCTACTTAAATAATTCTAAATTTAATAACTCTTAGTGAAAACACTCAGTACTGTTAAGTATATTTTGTCTTAAACAAATAAACATAATAACTTGCTATTTGAAAATACAAACATTTAAAAGAAATAAAGCTACATATCTCAAAAATGTATGTTCTCAACTTTTAAAAAAGTTTAAACGGTTGATTCTTTATCTGACGAGAATGTTCGCTATATGTTTTCTAGTATTCTGAGATTAATAAAGTGTTCGGTTTATCATCTTTAGTAGTTTTATGTTTATAGTCTAGTACAAATTTAACAACTGTTTCAAAAAATTAGTTAGAGCATTCGTGATCTTAGATTTTAACCTGTTTCTCTGGTTTTCTTATGTTTCTTCCCCAATATTTTTTTTTTCATTTCTAATATGTTTATTAGTGTTTATTTTTAAATTTTTGCCAATTCCGCCGTCAAATAACTAAACAACAATGCGTTTTTCTCTATGATGCATACATTTTAAGTGTTGCGCTTCTGCAGTTTGCCTTACTAGTTAAATGCATATCTTTCTCCTTATATATTAATCGCTTCTTTAAATGTACCTATTAAAATAAATACAGCAAACATTCCTATATTGGATTGAATAAAAATCATTTGTAGTTTTATGATAAGCCAATATACAAATAAGTATCTAGAGATATTTCGTTTTTTTTTGTCTTCGAAATGTGTTTATTTTTAAACAATAAAACTTACAAGAGATTTCCAAATCTATTTACATAAAAAATGCGCTTTCTTGAATACATGGAATTGTTATTATGTTTTTTATTAATAGTCTCAGGTTGAGAGAAATAAAAGATAAGGCTTTGGTTCACAACCTTTGCAAAATAAAAAACAGAAAAATTTGAAAATATGCTGATTTGCAACTTCCAAAGTCAACCCGGTGTGTTCTCTTTGGTCAATACATGTAAAATTTTGTACTTTTTAATACCTTAGTGCAAAGAACAAACCTGGAGGGTCCCAAATTAAATATCTCGACTTCTTTTTTAAAGACCACCTTAATGTATATCTACACAAGTATAAACCAAGTAGAGCCGGATAATTTTCATTTTAAAATGAAAATAAAACAATAAAATAGAACAGTTACTTGTATCGCTACGTCATAAACTGCAGTTTTGCGAGTATATGCACGTTTTGTGTGGGTAGATGCATAAGTGCGATTACAAGCTTATTTATTTTCAATTCTCTTCATGGTGAATTCGTTCATTAATGGAGAAAGAAGCTAGGTTTCAATTTAGCAAAAATTTCAGACCGCGTATCTGTTTTGAATATGTACAAGAAATGAACCACCGACAAATGATACACTAGATTATTTAAAAGAATGGTGCTTTTATTCGGCCTTGCAAAGAAAAACTAAAAACAGTTTCTCGATTCCAGTTTCAATCTTCAATCTAATGCTCATATTCTGTAGTCGCACTACTTTTTTTATAACATTTTAGTTCATTCCGTCTACCTTCAATTTTCTAATGGCGCCATCTTGGATTTTGGCATCACAAAAAAAAAATTCTCCTCGATCATATACGAAAGTAACAGTTTCCGCACAATCAAGTATCATCCAAAACACGCAATATCGCACACCTGAGCGTTATTATAATAAAAGTGCAAATTTAAGTGTCCTTGCCATTTAATTTTTCTTCAAGCACAAATGATCCTATCAAACAATTTCCCAAAATATACATTCAAGCGCTTAAACCGAAACGATATTATAATTTCCTTGTCCTCTTCACATTGCTTGAGGAAATGTAGAACTAGATAGCAGAAGTGCTACCAAATCTTATCTAACTATGGGGAAATCCATCGCGAGAAAAAATAACATCTCTAGTTAGCCCGCAAAACGAGAAAAATACTTAATGATACTAATTGCATAACGTCGGAGGTTAATATTGAAACATGAATCAAAAGAGTTACGGATAACTTTATTTTATTACTTTTTCTTTAATAATTGCAAAAGTGCCAATTAAAGTTTGTGCAAATATTATTTGTGTTAAATTCAAGCATTTGCTCATTTTTCTTTTGGTACATATACACTTACAATCAGATATATAATATATGTAACTTCTACTCCATCAGTGTCATTTAGCATTTTTATGTCTTATCCCACATTGTAGCTTTTACATTTGCGATAAAGAAGATAAAAAATAACATGTCCATAATTGAAGAATAGTTAGTTGCAATAGATGTTGAAATACTTTGCATGGCTGCTTACACTTATGACGACAGTTTGAAGTAAAAAAAATACTCATTTTGCATAAATACTATTAAAAAGTATTCATATTAGAAGCAATAATTAGGCTTTTTTTTGCAATGTAACTATATTTCAAGAAATAGCTGTACAGGACAAACTACATCAGTGGCACTTAATCTCTATTATTGTATCGCAAGATCTGTTTCGTTGCTAATACTGTGCAAACCATACTTAAAATACGTTTAGCCTTTCATGTAATTTGCCATATTTAATTTAATGCTAGATTAATTATGACGTCAATAGAATAGAATACATGTTTAGCACAATGGAGATGTTTTTTAACTATCAAGTTTTATTTAATTGCTTCTAATTTAAAGTATTTTCCCTAGTTTATTACTTACATATTTTAATATTTTCCTATATTTTGAGAAATAAACACTGTGAGAAATTTTATAAATAAGACAACCAATATTACTTGCCAATCATGAAAATACCATTCCTCAGTGCTATGTAAATATACACGGCAACATAGAACTTTTGTCAATGCCTCTTTAGTCTAGCATTTTGTTTCTATCAGAATCTGCAAAAAATGCTATAGGCCAGCTGTTGTCGTTCTGGACACAATTCTAAATATTTTGTACTTTGTCGTTCTGTTTCGGTTCAACGAAAAAAAAAAAAATACGTAACATATCTGGAGTTTCTTTGTTGGTGTACAGTACCTGGCAAAATTAAAATATTTCACAGTTTGATTGGTTACCTTATTTAAATTATATTTTTCGTCAATTAAAAAATATTATAAAAATTCTTTGCCAGCATGTATGGTCAAAATTAGAAAAAATATTTCTGGGAATGTCAACATCCAAAAAGAAATACGTATATCCAATAAAGACGTTGTTGATGGTTGGAAAGAGTCGAAATGTCGTATAAAAATATCGAGCACTCCACTAGGTGGAAGATCGGAAATGGCCATCAGTATGTGTCCTTAGTTGTTCTCTGCAAGCTCAAATAGAATTGGCAGAGGTTAAAAAAAAGGTTAAATGTAAAAATGAACTTAACTTTTTTTCGTACTTTTAGAAAGAATTCGGGCATCATTTAATGCACTTCAGAGTAAACACCAAATTTAGCAGTTTTGCCCAATCTCCATGGTGAGGATCGAAATTGAATAGTTATTTATTTAGCTTATTTTTAATTATTATGGTTTTGAAAACAATGACACAATAAAGCCAGAAAACGCCTAAAATTGAATATTCCTCCCAATTTACACAATATAGGCACTTTTCATCGATATGTATTATGTATCTTTCAAAGTATTTCTGGGCGTAATTATATTTAAACCCAGAGAATAAACTAAAAATTATCAAAAGCATTCCACGTTAGAGACATTTTCAATCTGCACGTAATTATTAATGTATTCTGTTTATATCATCCTGAAACGATAGCTATTTGCAGCGGTTACTGTGAAGTTTGATTAAAACTTACCCGTAATTAATGTTGGGAATTCATTAAAGTTAATCCATACTCAAAATGTACATGAATCCCAATTAGTTTTAGCTATGGTTGAACACTTATAGGACAAATTTAAAACAAAAATTAAATCAAATTATAATTACATTAAGTTAACATGCAAGCGACGGACTGACTAGTATAGGTATGTATGTAGATAGCATGTGTTAATCATATCACCACCTTAACTATCCCCAACGGGCTTGTCGATATAAGCGATCGCTTGATAATTAAAATACACTAAATAAACGTTAGTTTACTCCACCTACTTTGTTGGCGCACAGTGTTGACTCTCACTCCCGGCACTATTTGAGCGCCGTCATTATTTTACCGCACGGGTTTTGCGTATGACGTTTCCACGTGAAGGAACGCCGCACTTCAAATGTAACGGGGCGCTCGTGTTTGTGATCCGCTGCTTTGGCGGATAATCCTGCGGGCGCTCTGCTCTATGACAATGCCGGAGTTCTCCGATTTACTCGACGATCCTTCGTTTTCTGTAATAAAATTAAGGATTAGTATACCTATATATATATATATCTACGTAGAGCGCATCTGATAAGCAATTTATACTCTTTAAAACTGTCGTAGGCGCACATTTAATTTTAAATAAATTTTACAAAATAATTAAATCTGCCCTGTTGCAGTGTATTATATTAAGGCGAAGCTGGACGTCCAAGTGTGCGACAGAGATAAATACAGTCGCGAGCAAATGTTATAGGCACCTTTAACAAAACTAATGGGTTTCATGTTTTTTGCATTTTTTTTGTGACAGTTATTTCAACGTTTATATAATCGTCTTTATGGTTACAATAGTCTTTATAGATACCGTTTGTAAATGTATTTTTTTTTTATATATTTTCAAAGTTTCGAGATGTCACTTCCCCCCCTCCCATTAAAAAGTATTATAGCTGTACTAAAACAATCTAATAATGCAAGCAAATTAATAAGATCTCTTAAATGACATACATATTTATAATGTATTACCTACAAGTTTTTATTTTCTCATTTCTTACTGTGATATTTGCCCAAAATTTAGGGTGCCTATAACATTTGCTCGCGACTGTATATCGGAAAAGTATTCCGCGCTTTTTCGGAAAACGGTACGACCGATTTTAAAATTTTAAACTGTATTTGTCTTAAAATAATGTTTGAAATTGCGCCAACGTTTTAATTTTTTTATTTTCTATGCATTTAAATTTTTAAATGTTGTAAGTTTGTTATTAAAAACAATTTCCAAAATCGGCTCAACGGCGCATGTGAAGACCGATGTCTTAATGACAAAACTTTTTGAATTTTTGAATTTGGACTAATAATAACGCCCGAAACAGAAATATTCATTTTTCTTTTTTCCATCAAATGCCGACAGGCCGCCGGCTTCTATCGTAGCCTAACGCACAGACCGATGTTTGTTTTGAGGACGTATCTACGTACGTCTGCTATGGAATCACGTAAGGTATAAATATAAGGATATTCAATTCTGCTTTCAGTACTGTCTTTTTGCGTATTTTACACAACCCAACCTACTTCCCACCTATGTTTTAAATACGTGGGCAATTCTTAAAATGTGTAAATGTTAATATCAGATAATGTATCTACTTTTTATTAACGAGTCATAATTATAAATACTAAACCACTTCAATAATTTCCTTGATGCCAATGGTATTACGAAACAGAACATCAATAAAATGCAAATAAAAAAATGCACACAGCTATTTTTTCGACTGGGGTAAAATGTATCTAAAATTACAATTTCTTTTATATCTGCTTAGATTACATACCTTGTATCATAGTCATTTATATTGACCGCCCTAGAATTATTTATGGATTTTGGCGCACTGAAATACGCAATGACAAAGTAATAAAATGTCTAGGTAAGTAGATATGGTACTTACATTTGGTACAATAGAACATTAAATCTTAGAAGAAGCCTTTTTTCTTTTCGCGCAGATACGAAGATGCTTTGGCTTTTGACGAGTATCTTTTATCCATTTTTAGATAATGCGGTTTGCTACTTGTAAGAAAGTAAATATTCTTCATACAATAACTGCAGTGCTAAGTCAGTTCCAGAGAAAAAACTTCAGAGGTACTTGAACACAGGTGTGCGATGTCTGTGTGTGTGTGTTCAGTGAGGTTTGTATGTTTGTGACAGTGTGTGGCACCCTGACTCATTTATCACAAGTTATCCTATAGGAAGTTGTATTGTAAAATCATAGATACAGTAGCGAATACTCTAGACAATCTTAGCAATTGATTTTGGGCGCATGTAATATAGAAAGCAAACAATTCATACCATTCAAAAAGACAAAAGGTATCTTTTCGATCTGACTATCGCTTGAGGTTTATTCCTGCAATCACGTATTCTACAAATGCTCTTCACATTTGTGCATACCTCGAGATAATTCAGTTTTCGGAAAACAGCAGTTACTCAATTTACAAAATAAGTCACTGATTCTTAGTACGGATTATGTTATCAGTGCTATAATTATGTATTTCTGAATTAATAGCTTTCTTTGTAGCCTAGTAAATCAAATAAAATTACTGATAGTATCTTATTAATTTGCATTTTAATTTTGATTTTTCTAAAAAACTATATGAATAGTGTTACCTTATACATTCAAGTTTATATGACAGACTAACTAATGTTTGAAAAGATCTGATTACTCGAACCAGTATCATTTCTGTAGCGCACTCAATTCGACGAGTGTGCTACCGTCCTAGTTATGGTTGTCCCGGCGGACGAGATCAAAGAGAAAACGCATTTTCCTCTTTCGGACGCTATTTGCTATCAGAAAGAAATGAAAAAAAAATGTTTTAGTATTAGTAAGGACTGCTGAACCGTCGCCCTTGACCACTTTTTTATTTTTCCTTTTTGGAAGCCAAATAAACCAAATAAAAAATTTAAAAAAAGAAAATTTAAAAAAATAAAACGTTGGCGCAATTTTAAATACTGTTTTCAAAACAATCTCTTTATCAAATTTAAAATATTTTGATTGGTATGTCTAAAAACAGCGGAATAAAATCCGCGCCATCTACTGGAAGAGAATCTCATTAAAAGGCCGTCCAGATTCGCCTTAAGATAAAAAGAGCTTGTAAAGGTAAATTCAGTATGAGCGGATAATTTGAATACGTCACAAACAAACGTTTTAGGAAAAAGTGAAAATAGAACAGCTTTAAACACTTAAGTTTAAATGTGCAAAAATTATTGAAATAAAGAAATATTCCCTTAAAAAAATCTTTATTTCTTCTTGGTGATAATTTCATCAAATCTACTTAGTAAATAAATATCATTACTCATACAGTGTTTTCCACGGTAGTGCCTAGTTGGAAGTTTTCGAGATTCACGAAAACTTTCAGTTTTAAAAATTTCAGTTTTGCAATAATTTGTTGGCACTTTCTTTTATTTTAAAACATTTTCAAGTTTCTCACACTTTCGGTTAACCAGAAGTTGGCATGAACTTTGTTATTTTAAATGGAATACCTCATATATTATCATGTATTTGAATTCAGCATAAATTTCCATGAGTACTACAGGCAGAGCTTCGTATACCTATCCGCAGCTGTTTCTAAGATTTTACGATATTTGTGAAAATTTTTACATTTACGCTGATGTACGTAATTTATTAATTTTCACATGCCTTAACTGCTAGAAGTCTGTCTTCTTAAACCTGCCAATTAATAATAATAATACAGCTCATTTCGTCGTTAATTCCAAACAGGAACATGAATAAAAATCGAATAAAAGTATAAGTATATAAAAGTATAATGAGGCCGTACAGAAATATTAGATAGATAGATAATTTATTAATCCTCCCAACTACAGTGTAGTATGGGACAACTCAATAAAATTGAAGACACAGTATATATGTATACAGTGACCGGCAGAAAGTGCGCAGCATATGGGAATTTTTCTTTGTCTTTGAATTTAGTAAATCCTTTTTCTTACAGTTTCAAATCTGCCGAAAATTTAATTGTATACCAGGGAAGGTCAAGAATATGAAAGTACGCTAAGAGTAAAGTATTTCAGTTTTTGAGTTTAGAACATTCTTTTATTAATAAATATTGTTCCAAATTCAACGCTATATCCAAATATGAAGTTTCGCTTAATTTTAGCAAAAAATGAGATTTAATCGTTTTTTTTTTTAGAATTACCCTATATACAAAATTTATTGAGATCATACAGCAGCCATATCCTATTCTGTGTATAATTTTTGAGAGAAAATCATGCATGCTATGCCAAATTAGTTAGTTTAAAAAGTTTATAGCCTTGAAAAAGAAAACTTTAAAATGGGATTATTATTTTTGCTGCACACCTCGATTTGATTTCAAATAATACAAAATAATTACAATATAGATCAACTTTTCAATCGCTTTTTTTTCAAAAAACTGCCAAATGCTTCTTTATTAGTAGCATATACTAGAACTATAAAAAATTGTGCACGTATGTACATCCCATTATTTTCTCAGGCTTCAGAATTACATATTGTAAAAATCAAAGTAGCAATGAGTACATGACAAACAAGTAAATTTTGTCATTCAGACATTTAGTTTTGCTGTCAAAATGATGAATGCTGAACAGTTGTCTTTAAAAGAAAAAATATAAATAGTTATGATACATGGCGAAAATTATCATATCTATCGCGAAACAGCAAATATTTTTAACAATAGGCATAATAGCAATATACATAACTCCACTGTTTTAAGAATTCTGAAACAAAATAAGCAGACTGGTTCGATGGGAAATATATGCAAACAATCGCATCGAACAAGTGTCTGCAAAAGAAAATAGTTTGAATGTTTTAGTATCTGTATCTGAATTTCCTACCATGTCATTGTCGGAAAGAGAAGAAGTCAGTATTTCTGAAAAATCATTTAGAAGAATTTTAAAGAAAAACAAATATTTGCCGTATAAATCTAAATTTATTCATATTCATCAAGAACGATACCTACATGCTAAGATGGATTTTTGCTTATGGTTCCAGGGCATTAAGCAGGATGTTGTACATTTTGAAAAGCGAATATTATTTACAGATGAGGTAACCTTCCCAAGCAACGGCACGGTTAGTACCCAAAATTGTAGGTGGTGTGCTGACCCTAATCCGAATTTTATAATCGAGTGTAAAAACCAATATTCATTTAAAGTTAACGCATGGTGTAGTATAATAAATACTCACATCGTGGGGCCATTTTTCTTTTGGGAGAATTTGAATGCGGCTAAATATTTACAACTTTTACAAAATAAGTTTAGTGAGTCTTTAGATGAACTATCTTTATATTTAAGAGCAAATCTCTATTTTCAACAAGATGATGCATCCATTCCACCTTGCAAGTAAGAGAATGGCTAAATCAACGATTTCCGAACAAATGGATCGGCCGCTACTCGAAAAATCCCTGGCCTTCAAGATCGCCAGGCCTTCCTACAAGTGATTTCTTTTTCTGGGGTTACATAAAAAATAAAGTTTACAAACTTCAACCATTTAGAAATATTGACCACTTAGAAAATGTAATTAAACAATGTATCGCGGAAATCAATCCTGTTCTATTTTTTACGGAACGTTGCAAGGGAATTTAATAATAGATCGACAAAATGTTTACAAAACGGAGGGCGACATGTAGAAGTTGTTTATTCTTTACATCAATAAATATTTGCTGTTGACATTATTGTAAATGCATTGCATTTTATTTTTTGTTCTACATGTGGTGATTAACATTTGGACCTATTTAAAAAGAAAGAGAAAGAAGTTAAAGTGATTATAAGTCACAAAATTTCAGTTAAAATCATCTATTTATTTTGCATCATTTGAAAACAAAGCAAAAGTGTGCCAGCAAAAAATAATAATCTCATTTTAAAGTGTTCCTTTTCAAGGCTATAAATTAATTTTTTTTAAACCAACTAATTTGGCATAGCATGCATGATTTTCTCTCACAAATTATACACAGAATGGGATACGACTGCTGTATGATCTCAATAGATTTTGTATATAGTTCCGAAAAAACGATTAAATCTCATATTTTTGCTAAAATTAAGCGAAACGTCATATTTGGATATAGCGTTGAATTTGGAACAATATTTATTAATAAAAGAATGTTCTAAACTCAAAAACTGAGATACTTTACTCTTGGCGTAATTTTATATTTTGGACCGCTTCCCTCGGTATACAATTAAACTTTCAACAGATTTGATGAGTGTTATTTTAGTTTCAAGAAATGCAGAGGTAAACTGTAAGAAAAAAGATTTACTAAATTCAAAGACAAAAAATTTCCCATGTGTTGCGCACTTTCTGCCGGTCACTGTATAAAATTTAGAATATAGTGTATATAATCATCATTAAACTTTAAGTCAAATTGATTAAACTACAGCATCACATAATAATAGTAATAATGTAAATAATAATATATAATTGCCAAAGACATCAGTGATGCATAGAAAACTCAATACACTAAAACATAACATAAAACATAAAAGAACTACATTAGGTCAGAATCATCTAACAAATCATTTGAAGAATAATACAAACGGGAGAGGCAAAGTTGCTTAACCCTCTTTCTAAACATCGACAGTGGCATTTCCTTGTATCTAGTCGGCAATTTGTTATAAGCTTTAATTGCAATATATTTGGGCTTACATTCAGAAGAGGCTAGTCTGTGCCGAGGAAACGCTAGGGTATACAGGGTGATTCACGGAACCCGTGCATTAAAAGTTTTTGACTTTGCAATGATATCTCGATTTTGAAACTTTGGAGTTAAGCATAGTTGGCCATGATTCTTTAGAAAAAATATTTCAATCTATGCCGACTTCCTCAGAGAGCCTGGCCAACTTTATTTTAAATAGAAACTAGTTTTTAGTGCATTTTTAGGTTCTACCAGGAATTTTAAATCCAATTTTATAAAACATTTACTTACTTATCGATTACCGTTTCCGAGTTATTTTGGTTTTTGTGAAAAACAGCTCAAAAAAATATGATGCTATAAATGCATATAACGGCTATACAGTAAAAGATAGAGACTTTTTATGTTGACAACAAATGATCAGCGGTTACTGCCACTCAAATACTCGTTCAAAGAGTATGCGCATTTATTTATTTAAAAAAACTTTAATTTGCGTTTCAGCACAGGCTTAGATGTAGATGTTAAACAGGGGGAAGAGGGTAGGGAGGGGATTATATATCTTTCTGGACATATAAAATGGGCCTCTCGCAAATTGAGCAGTTTTATGTGTGCATACACCACAAATAGCCCTGACAATTCTATTCTGCATAATGTATACAGTGGATGACGCAGTTGACGATCCCCAAAAAACAATCTCATATCTTAGTCTGGATTGCTTGGACACTTGCATAGTAAAACGACATAATAGCGCAGAGCGAAGTACATTTTTTTTAGATTTATAATCGCGTAATAACCGATGCAATTTTTTTTTGTTTAGACAATCACAATGTAATTTAATAATAGAATGTACAAGCGGTTGTCATGCTGAAACCGCTTCTAGAAGTACTTTTGTATAGCAGGACATTTTTCCGCGCATAAGCTTGTCCTTCAACGAGGACATGAATGTCCTTCCAGCAGTGCCTGTCTTTTCATAGAGAGTGGGGATCAGCGTAACTTTTGTTCATACAAATATTATTCGGATATTCCAGAGGCGTCGTAAGGTAAAAGGAGTCGGCATTTATATATCGTTCATTTGGCTTTACGAAACCATGGCAACCCATTGTTGTAACAATATGTTTGCTATGACTTTGTTAAATTTTTGGTCACAAGTCGGATGAACGGAATACATATATGTAGGTACCTATTTCTAATATTTGTAAAAATAGGAATATATTACGTCACTGGTTTTGGTTTCCGAAATGTAATTTACTCCAACTGTGCTCATTGTTTCCGTCAAAATATACGACTGGAACAGCCCCTCGTCTACCTACACGCCCGGAATCCATGGTTTTCCTGTTTTAGAGAAGCAACGATTTTAACGGGCGACTCGCTACTTTGAGGTCAGATGTGGTAAAAAATGCGCAGATCTGAAAATGTGTGGAATCGAATGGTAGTATGAAAGCCTGAGCAGTATGCTAGTGCTATATTTTGTCCAATCACCGTCCTACATTGTACGAGTTTTCGTCCGCCTGACAGGCCCTTGTACGTTATATCATTAAAACCAGACATATCACAATTGACATCCAAGATATTCACGGTTGCTAACCAACGGAATTGATTTTTAACCATCAGTAGCGTACATACTAAAATCTTTCTTTCTGTTAACAAAAAGTTATAACATTGGTTTTATCTGTATTCAATGTAACGGCGTTATTGTTACACTCATCCATTAGTCCTATCACACATGATACCAATGAAGATGTCATCTGTACACTGCTGCTAGCTAATATGCAAGTAGTATCATCGGCATATTGACTCAATGTACAAGAGGGTAAATAGTTTTTTAAGTCATTAACATTCACAAGAAATAAAGTAGGACCGATTATCGATTCTTGTGGAATGCCACAATCCACAGGATCCGACTTGTAGTGTTTGAGTACTGCATCAAAACCTAAGCCTGTAGTACAAGTAAACTGAAGTCGATTAGTCAAAAAAATTATAATATCCAATGCAACCCCTCTAATTTTGCAAATAAGATATTATGGTTTAAAGATGAAAGGCTTTAAATCAAAAAAACACCCCACAAACGTGATCCCCCCTATGCAAAAAACCGTATACAGGATGCAACGCGTTATAGAGCGCGTCAATAGTACATTTCTGTTTTCAAAATCCAAACCGTGAATCGGTTACAATAAAGTGTTTTTTTTAAAGTAAATAAAGTTCGTTAATTGTTTTCTCTAAAATTTTGCTAAATATTGCAAGTAATGCTACCGGTCGGTAATTATTTAGATCGTCGGAGTCACCTTTTTTGAATACAGGAATTATCTTGGCTACCTTAAGTATCTCAGGGAACACTCTCTTCGACAAACATAACTTGAAAATGAAAGTTAGATGCCCGTTAATTAAAAATTTCACATGTTTCAGAAAATTATATGGAATTTCATCATAACCAGATGATTTCTTCTCGGATGCCTCGTTTATGATATGTATAATATCAAATTCATTAATTAGTGCTAAAAACAAAGTAGAGGCGATTTGATTTTTTATAGAACCGTTACTATTTATAGGATTTTTACCTATGATACTACTCTCAGTATTCATTAAAAGACAAGTACTACTACTGTTTCATCAAAACGTAGTAAAAAGCTTCCGTGTTATTATACAGGCTGACACATCAAAGAACTTTGAAAGTAACAAAACCCAACTTTTTAAAATAGAACAGTCTGTACATTTTTATATTACCAGTACATTTGAGGGAGCGCGAATAAAATACGGTTCGAGGGTTTAATTACGGCAACTGGAATTAGATTAGAACCGGGCGATTTAGAAAGGCGAGTAGACATAGGGCGCCGAATTCATCTCGCGGAATAAAAAAATATATAATTTTTACGGATGGGTCGAAGAGTGAGGGTGGTTCAAGGTCGGCTTTTGTTGTTTATAATAGGGGTATTGAAATATACAGCGACCGGCAGAAAGTGCGCAGCATATGTGAAATTTTTTTGTCTTTGAATTTAGTAGATCTTTTTTCTTACAAATAACTTCTCATGGCTTGAAACTACCCGAAGAGTAAAGTATATCAGTTTTTGTATTTAGAAGAGTCTTCTATTAATAAATGTTGCTTTAAATTCAACGTTATATCCAAATCTGAAGTTTCGCTTAATTTTAACAAAACATGAGATTTAATCGCTTTATTCGGAACTACCTTGTACACAGGAGTGATTAAGGCCATACAGTAGTCATATCCTATTATGTGTATAATTTGTGAGAGAAAATCATGCATACTTATCAAATTAGTTAGGTTAGAAATATTTATACCCTCGAAAAAGAAAACTTCAAAATGGAAATTAGTTTTGCTGCACAACTTGTTTCGTTTTGAAACAAAATAATTACAACATAGACCACATTTCCAATGCTTTTTCCCTCCCCAAACCTACTAAATGCTTCTTTCTTTTTCTCTTTGAAGTTTTTCAAAAAATTTCTGGCCTCCAAGGTCGTTAAACCTATCCCCAATGGATTTCTTTTTTTGGGGCTACATAAAAAGCCACGTTTACAAATTTCCACCATTTAGAAAATGCAATTAAATAATGTATTGCGGAAATCAATCCTGTTTTTTTTTTTTGAGGAACATTGTTAAGAGAATTTAATACTGGATCGATAAAATGTTTACCAAACGGAAGACGACATGTAGAAATTCAATGTTTATTCTTTACGTTAATAAAAATTTGTTGTTAACATTTTTGCAAATGCATTGTTTTATTTTTTATTTTGCTTGTAGTGATCAATATTAAGCCCTACATAAAAAGAAAGACGAAGTTAAACTGATTACGACTTTCTAACAATTACTAAAAGCAAAAGTTTTAATTAGATGTTATTATTTTTTAAAATTTGAAAACCAAACATATTGTGCTGCAAACATAATTCCCATTTTGAAGTTTTCTTTTCCAAAGCTATATATTTTTGGAACTAGCTAATTTTGATGTAGTACGCATGATTTTCTCTCAGAAAGTGTACACAGAATAGGATAGGATAGGACATGGTCTTGATCAATCTTGTATACAGGGTAATTCTGAAAAAAAAAAACGATTA
>RXPK01004793.1:0-50497 GCA_004143645.1 Protaetia brevitarsis
TACCGACCGGCAAAAGATAAATACCCAAGGGCGCACAGAAGGTATCTACAAGATAACATCCAATGCGGACAGTGCCACGTCGGACAAACAGGGAAGAGCCCTCGACATAAAGAATAAAAGAACATGAGAGGACGCAAGATTAAGAAGACGTCAATCACGGTGCAGAACACATGCACGACACGACACAAAATGATTTCAAGAATTGTAAAGTAATAACTACCACCAAGAACACGGAAAAAGACTCATCAGGAGCCATGAAATAGAGAAGAAAAAACCGTTAACAGAGAAGAGGTACCACCATAGCAACCCGTGGGAGAGCCTACTACGAACCGTCACGTCAATGGAGCGAAACTTCACGGTTGATGCACCAGGCGTAATAAGAAGAAGTCGGACCATGAGAATCAGTCATTATCCTGAAGAATTGTCAGTATGACAGCGAAACGTCGAGCAAAAGTTTTACACACGGCGAAACCCGCAAGAAGCGTTAGTTTTAGTTACACCGCCGGAAGCCTACGGCATGTATTAAGCGATTCCTTGATGGATATATAAACAGAGTAACGAAACAATCTTAATATAATGAAATACCAAAATGCAGCAATAAAAAAAATACAATATTACACGCATTTTTCAAAGAACTGGCCCTCAAGGTTTAACAATCACATACATACATATAAAATTCTACAGCTGCGTGCGCTGGCCACGACCAACGATCATAGAGGATTCCCAAAGAAGGACAAGGCTACATGAGCAAAAAATTAATAAAGAGTGAAATTGATTTAAAAACTGGACATTTAAATATAAAATTAAATTTTACAAAAATTAAACATAACAAATTGAACCAACTCCCACGAAACATTATAAAGCAAATCAGAGAAATAAGAGCACAGAATTACGAAACCCAGGTGCCTGCCACAGCAACTTTGTGTTCAAGGAAATTTCATGATAACATTATTTCATGAATTAAACAAAGCCACCAGTTGTGTTCTTGACATATAATAGAAAATCCAAAAAATATGCTAAATCAATGCATTTCATTACAAACAATTTGACATCTGTACAATTCTCGCAGGAAAATCGGACCCACAACCAGATTTTAAAATTTCTTGGTGCATGAGCTTCCGGATTCATGCAAAAAAAAATACATAACACAAAAAGGCCTCTTGAACAGAGGCTCATTTAGAATAACATGTTTTAACTTGTTGAAGTTTTTAGAGATATTCTTTTAAAAAACATATGTTGATGAGATTTTACAATAATACTTGTTAGTGCTGCATTGAATAGTTACTTAGTTCATTTAACCGCGAGTTACTTTAGCAAAAGACAACATAGCAATCAGCCTCCTTAGTTTCGCGCAATGTGATTTTCATAGATTTATTGATTACACACTATTATCGATGTATTAACTATTGTTGTTGTTTACTATAAAGTTTTCTCTATGATAAACAATTACCAAAAATAGTTTGAAGATATTTTAAATTCTCAAACAATTATTATATAACTATCCGTTTATTGTATATTCAAGAAATATATTTTAGCTATCGCCTGTGTAATCCAATGTCGCTCAATGCAAGTTCTTTTCTAAAACAAGTAAATGCTTCATTAATATTTGCAACACAAGTTTGCAAAACCGCAATTTAATTTATTGAACTCCACAAGAAAATGATTAATAAGTAGCAATGGTATAGCAATCCTAATTTTAATTTTAAAACTAAAATAATTCTATCTATGTCTAGTCTAAGGTCTTATGCCATTACTTATGTTAAAATTAATCATTGCAATCAGCTTATATTAAATATACTTTATTACGAATAAATGGTGATTATTAATCATCATTAGGATATTTTTAAATAAAGCCGTAGGTTAAATAGTCCTTCGTATTGCTACAATTTTTCGGAGATATTTTCGTTTATTTTATGCATGTTTTTCTTATCCTTATCATTTATCATCTAAAGAAACGTCACGCCTTATCGAACTACAATTATTTATATTCTATGTGCAAATTGTTTCTCCTATTTATGTTTTCTGTTTAACCTTGAATCAATCATCTGTGTGAAACAGCTGAAGCTTTATTTACAACCAAAAAGAATTGAAATTCTCAATTGCAGGTGTCCCGATTTTTCCTGCGAGAAGTGTACCTACCAGAGTAAATCAATTTTGTTTGTTTTGAAATTTCCTTTTAATAGATTTAAAATTGGAATTTAGAATTAGAATCTAATTTCGAAGCATAAAATTACAGAAACGAAACAAATGTTTTTATACCATATACAAAGTAACAATGTACTTTATTTAGATAGAGAATTAGTTTGAATTTAGGTAGATAAGACTTGAATTGCAAAAGCAGTGCTATGTTATAATCCGCATATCAAGTGTTTGTTAGTTCGTAGATTAGTTATTGTCACCAAAAGATTGTTGAAGAGCAGTACAAATTATATTCGAGATTAGGTACTCAAAATCAACTTTCTGCTGTATGGATTTAGCAATAAATATATGGTGTAATATCACTATCATCGCAATAATCAAACAACCATTACACCTTGTTTAACCACTCAGTAGTAATATCTGATTTGCTTCATATTAATGTAACAGTGCAACGAAAAATGTCCGGGACTTCAGCTGACATTAGTGACGACGTTAAAGAGTTTATCGTTGATATAATTTCAAAACATCAGTTAAATGCAACGTCTGAGGTAATTTACAACCCTGGAAGCACAGCAGGTGATGGCTACCTTTCAAAAGCCCACGCCGTGAGTATCAATATAAAAAACGATAATCCTTTGGAATTATTCGTCAAAGAAGGTTTACATCATTAAATCTGATCCTAACATAACTAAGCTTGGAGAACACTACGCTAACGAAATTTATTTCTACGATGAGATTTATCCAACCTATTTGAAATTTTTGAAGAAAAAGGGAATTAAAGATCGCTTCATTCACGTGCCGAAATGTTACGGAACCTCCTCTAAAAATCTGATTGCATTTGAGAACGTCAAGAAGAGGGTTTTCAGCTTTTTGACAGCAAAAAGGTAATGAGCGATAAACATATAGAACTTGTGTTGAAGGCTATAGCCAAATTACACGCAGTGTCCTTTGCATTCAAAGACCAAAACAAGACGGAGCACGAATCGTTGATGGAGAAAGTCACTAACGTCATGAAATTTCAAGCGAGTGAACATTTTGATGCGATAAGAAATGTTTGGGTAGATCAATTCATACGCAGCCTTGATCCAATAGAAGACAAGGACATTTTAGCAAAATTAGGAAACTTAGGCGACAGATTGAATAGCTTCTTTAAACAATCTATTATGTTAAAGAATGAGTATGATATTTTAATCCACGGAGATATCTGGTGTAATAATATAATGTTTGCGTACGAGGTGAGATTTTACAACAGTGTCTGTATAGAGGTAAATCTAATTTTATTGTATTATTGCAGAATCGAAGTCAGGAAGATCCAATTGATGTAGTACTGATAGATTGGCAGATGATTCGTTGTGCCATGCCAATACAAGAACTTGCGTTTTTCTTCTATACGGTAGCTGGTAAAGATGCTCTAGATAAATTACATTACTTTCTTAAAGTGTATCACGAAGAATTGTCCATTAACATAAAAGTATTGGGAAGTGATCCCAATGCTATTTATTCCTATTCGGCATTAGAAGAGCAATGGAAGGAACACGGAAAATACGGATTTGTGATGGCGTTCCTAACGCTATTTTTAATGACCGTGGAAAGAAACGAGAACCTGTTTAATTTCGAAGAAGCCGATGTAGAACACCCGGAATCCTGGGAAATTGTAACAGCTAAGAAAAGTAAGCAGTACTTTAAAAGATTAAAAATATTAACAGAACATCTCATCCTAAACGACTTTTTATGAATACAATGGCAAGCAGAACATAACCTTTAAAATACTATTATTACCTTTTGATGTTTTGTTCAATATAATTTTTATTCTTCTAAATAGTTGCTTACGCCAATATTGCGCCTGAAGCTATTCTGAGAAATTTGGAGGTTTATTCTTTAACATACTTTCATTGCTCCATTGATAACATTGAAAAAACTAAACTTGTATACGTTAAAATAAATATGAATATTTTGTCTGTTGTATTATTTCTTATTTTATCCAGAATAACCTATGAATTTGCATTTTCAAGAATTAGTACTAGTACAAATTATATTTTAGTTGCAACATGAGCATACTTAATGTTACAAAAATTGCCTATGTAGTAGACTTGTTTGTGTACGGCCCTATAGAAATACTTGTGTTTGATGATCATCCATACATGACATTTCATTTACTATGAGTTAAACGTGTATTAAATATAAATAGAAAATAATATGAATCAGTTATTATTTTCCTCAGTTGTTAATAGCGTAATTAATATATTTCTAGGGGTGAAAATATAAATATTTGAAACGGGATAATCATTTTTCTTACAACCATGACAGCCACAAATATACCAGAGATGTTTTTAAAAATATATTTGACAAATATTTTTCGTTTCGTTTCGAGGTTTTTGAATATATATATTTTTATATATTTTATCTAAATATACATAAAATAAACAATTGAAATATTTACTCCATATTGTAAATCAATGTAAGTTTAATTATGGTTTTTCTTTCTGGAGGTAGCGGCTTTTTTTACAATTTAATGAAAAATTTACCAATTAAAACATTCTTTTTTGACGTTTCGACAAATTTTTTTATTGTCTTCTTCAGAAATTGCCTTTTATATTCTACAATTCAATTTTTTTTATATAATTAATAACAGTTTAAATTTTAAATTTTATAGATGAGTCTATACTTACACACATTTAAAGACACAACACAAACATTTTAAAAATATAAAAATTTACATTTTTTTAAAATTTAATAGCAAAGTTATTTGTCAAGTACATTACTAACTTGTGTGTGTAACATACTGAATTCAAAGTGCCGAAGTTTACATCCAAAACAACACATAAGGCGAGCTCAGCGATGGGTTTTTTTAATGCTTTTTAAAAAATTATTTATTTGTCAATTTACATTTATACTAACGACGAAAAGTGGTATTTAAATGATGGGTGCATAAATTTTAGATAAACTTTCTATTTCCGTTTTATCATTTATTGAGTTTTTATGTTTGTTTATTTGAATCATTTCTAATATGCATCGCGCCTTATAATTGCTTTCTTTATTTAAACTTGTTGTACTATTAAAATTGAAAGTATGGCCTGTGTTTAATATGTGTTTTTTTAATGCAGTAAGATTATTCTGATATTTATGATCTTTTATTCTATTGTGAAGTTGTTGTGACGTTTGTCCTATGACAAAAACAAATTAATTTAACAAAACAATTCAAAAAAGACAATCCTAATATTTTAATAACCAAAGCAGATAAAAGTAATAAAGCTGTCATTATCAACAAACACGACTATGTTGTGTCTTTAAGTGTTTGTAAGTATAGACTCATATATACAATTTAAAATTTAAACTGTTATTAATTATATAAAAAAATTGAATTGTAGAATGTAAAAGGCAATTTCTGAAGAAGACAATAAAAAAAATTGTCGAAACGTCAAAAAAGAATGTTTTAATTGGTTAATTTTTCATAAAATTGTAAAAAAGCCGCTACCTCAAGAAAGAAAAAACATAATTTTACACTATCGGCTAAGAACAAATTTTATTGATGAAATAAGTTTAATATTTTTTAAAACATTTGTAAAGTATTATTTACATGAAAATTGATTTTTTTTTAATAATTTAATTTAAATTTAATTAATTTTCCAGAATGAATTAAAATTATTTGCAGATAATTACCTATATGTCCTGGTTGTTTAGAATGTATAACATGGATAACAAAAGCTGTATGAAACTTTCCTGGAAAATAAAAAGAACGATATACCTGGAGGTGTCTAAAAGGAAAGAACTTGTTTCTTCACACTCGCCACACAAGTTAATACTCAATAACGCCTCAAAAATATAATATAGTAAATAAAATAAAAAATTAAAATCAAAAAATAAAAATGGCGACTCTTATCACACCCAGGAAAGGGACCTTTAGATTCTAGATTAGAATTTTACTTTTCACAATATATGAGAACAAATTGATATAAACTTTAAAAGATGTAGAATAATAATCTGGTTAATGGTATTTCAGTTTATTCAGATAACACATTGAGTAATGGTTGTAAGTAAAATCACACATTGCACATCAGAGGTCAAGACCGTTTCGTAATATTTCTGTACTAAACACTTGTATTTTGTATATTTAAATCAATTACTGCTTCTATTCTAGGAATTTATTTAATTCTTGAATGAATATACGACGTTTAAAATTAAATTACATACAATTATTGCACAAAACTAATTATGAAATACAAGAACGTCAATCGTAAAATAGGAAAAGATTAAAGTGGGTGATATGTGTTCATAAGTTTATTAGGACATTATAATATAAAAAATATATCATTAATTGAAAATAAAATCAAGAGGTAAACTTATGATAAACAACAGTTTATATAGCTCCTGGAACAGCTTAAACAGTTCCTGTAACAGCTTAAACAGTTCCCGGAACAGCTTAAATAGCTCCGAAACTGTTCCTGGAACTGTTGAGCTGTTCTGGCTTTTATAATTTGATAAACGCGTAAAGCCAGAAAGTCAAGTCACCTTGAGTTTAACGCTTGAAAAGTGTGGAAGTTTCCAATAAAAAGCAAAAAGTGTATAAAAGACCGCCAATTTGGAATCTCAAACTGTTTTCCAATTGTATAGATTGTAAGTATATTAAATGGAATGCTACAGGGTGATTTAAAGTAAATTAAAACAAAAGCCAATATAGCTATACCTTTACATTTTAGTTATAAATTAATTAAATTATATTCCACTGCCAAGGAACTTCTCCAAGAAGACTACTGAAGTAGGCTGCTAATGTGTCTGGAATATTTTTCGCTTTCCTTGTATATGAATTATTAAATTTTCCTGAAGTTTTTTGGTTAGGTAACGTTGTTTCTTACAGAGCATGTGAAACCGTATTTTTTGATGTGTTAGGACTATGTTGTAAAGTATACACATAGCCTTGGTTATTGTAAGAGCATTTCTTACACTTGTTTCCAAACTTTTGTTGAACTCTCCACTTCCAAGCTAATATTCCAAAAGAGCATTCAACCATTCTTCCGGTTCTAGAAAGTCTGTGATTAAGTTTTCTTCTGCTTTGAGTGTCAAGTTGATTTCTTGGATATGGTCTTAGCAAATGAGGCAATAGTGGCTAGGCTTCGTCGCCCACAAAAACAAATTACATTTTAGTGTTTGTTCCTTGGTAGTTCACCATCAGCTGGTATATTAAGTTCATTATTTTCTAAGAGTGTAAAGAATGCAGACTCCTTAAATACTTCTCCATCGCTTTCTCGCCCATATGCGTCAATATCAATAACAATAAATTTGTAACCGGCATCCAAGTTAATGGAGAAAAAGTTCTTGTAATTGCAATATAAAGATCCTGTTTTTAATGGACACTTAGTTCGAATATGCTTTCCAAACAATTCGAAAAATTCAATTTTTGACTGTAATTCATATTCATGCGCTGCACTTTTGTTGGATAGGGCGCGTAAGTTTATTTAATTCTTCTCAAATTACCCGACAAGTTTCTATTACTATTACAGCCACACTAGTTTTTCCCATTTGAAAACTGAAAGCTAACGCTCGAAAAGAACTACCATTTGCGAGGAATCTGAAACAATATACCTATTAACATTTTCAAAACTGTTACATCTGAGGCAATAATATAAAGTTTTCGTTATTTCAGCTGCAACAGCGAAAAAAAAGTGGAAGGGACTAG
The DNA here is from genome assembly GCA_004143645.1 of Protaetia brevitarsis. Taxonomy (NCBI): domain Eukaryota; kingdom Metazoa; phylum Arthropoda; class Insecta; order Coleoptera; family Scarabaeidae; genus Protaetia; species Protaetia brevitarsis. The sequence continues at coordinate 7,814 of RXPK01004793.1, forward strand.
CACAGATGTGCTAAAGATTTAAAAAAAAATCGTATTTTTTTGCGGATGATCCTTTAGTTTTTGAAATAATTGTATGATATTCACCATATTTTAATCGTTTCCTGTTGATAACGTGAACCCACACTTTTTCACATTCATTTAACTTTAGATATTTTCCGTGAATAATAATTTGCGAGCACGTTTCGATAATGGCGCCATGTCGGTTACTGAATCGAAACAGTTTTCAGTAGAAATAGCTTAAAACGCAAATATCTCTCAGGCCATTGAAGCTTAAAACGCAGGCAACACCAAATAAGCTTTTCAGTCTATAAAAGTAAAACCCGCCAATGGGTTTTCTGTGCGACCGTACACTTACGGCTCGTCTAGATGGTACTGAATACCTCGGTGCTTTGGAAGGAGTTATTGATAACGCTAAAAAATACAGCAAACTTGAGACATCATACGGAGGAAATATATCAAGTTGAACAAAATTACTAATTAATTCATTTATATGGACGCATCTGATCTCACAATTAAACAATAAGCGATTAATATTTCCTTCTTGACCACAATCACATAAAGAAAGGGGAGAGACCAGAGAGTGTCCAAATCTGATTCCACAAATAATCGTAATGAAAGATCTGGAAAAAAAAGGAAATTCACGAAACCATGGAGTCCTAGGGATCTCTAGGGAATATTAACAAAAAAAATTACCTCGAGTATGAGAACATTGCGTCCACTCATTCCGGTAAGAATAATAAAGAAGAAGAATAAAAATTGAGAGCAGATCCAAACGCAGGATGTGTATTTTATGCTCCGGTTTTAATATCCCTAATTTAACAAGTTAGTCAGCCCGTTCATTGTAAATAATACCTGAATGACTGGGTAATGTGCTAAAAACTGCAAATCTTCTCTGTATCGTTCCAATTTTAGTATATGTACTGGCAAAGCATGTACAACAGTAAGATTAGGTATCAGGTATCACACTTATGTATGTATATATTGGAAGGGTGATATTACACTGCGACCTAAAAGATCTATTATGTCCCTTGTTCTTGTTGTTTACAGCTGGCCTTCTAATCCTATTCCTTTCAGAAAGTGTAGGATATCAGAAGGCCCTAGGTTAGGTAAGTCTCCCTCTTCGAATTCACGTGCTCCCAGGTGCAACGCCCTTGAGTTGCACAGTGCTACGCAATTTGAGAGGACATGGATGAGTGATTCATCCTGTTCCCCAATCTGCCCCAGTCGTTTGGCTCCTCCCTTTGTTCCTTTGGGAGGTACTCTCACTTTGGAAGTGGAAAGCTTCTTATGGACGTCCTGCTCCAATTCCTGTTTATTAGCGGTGTCGTCCCGCTAATAAACGTCCTTCCTCCATGGTTGATCCCACGAGTAGCTAGGGAAGAAATGGTCCACATCACACAGAACCCCACATGCAGAGGTAAGGCTAAATACAATGGGTTGCGCCAGGTGCCCCAAGATTGGACTAGTAGACTGGTCTTCTATCCAGCCACGCATCCAGCCTAGTCCGCCACTTTAGGATTTAGGTTTTTATTGAGGTTGAACAGTTGGGCTTTCGGTAGCCGAAAGCAACAACTGGCATCGTTGAAGAACCCTATGCAAGCCCTTAGCCACGACACGACAGCTCGGGCGAGGGGGGTATCACACTTACCTGGGGGTCGAATCCGTGGCCACGCACTCACAAACTCGAGGTGGGTACTACCGTGGTTTTGTTTGGGTTATTGCCCAGGTTTTCTTTATTTGACACAACTATAAATAGCGTTAATCAGCTGTTGGAGAGCTAAGGTGGTTTCCTTGTCTCCCTATCCTCTTAATAGTATTTACGGACGATGTATAGACACCTCGGCTCCAAGCGCTTTAATAGTAGCCGGCAGGTCGTCCGCCAGTAGTGATCATAGCAATGGACACCCGGACACTCTCTGTCCGGCCTAAGTTCCATAAGAAAGCTCTTTGGTGTATTTCAAGCACTAGTTGTGCCAAATCCAAGCTTGGGAATGTCCACTATAAGATTCATTCATTGGGGTAAACTACCTTAAGATACCCTTCGCCTTCTCTGTAAACGAGACCACTGTCTTTGTAACCTTCCACAAATACGGGCGTGATTGGAATCTATAGTTGTTAAAGCCGGATAAATGGTAAACAGCGCACAGAATCCATGACAACGAATAAAAGCAAAATATTTGATCAATGTTATGAAATGATGACAATTCTGGGAACTACTTTTCTGGTAAATTCGTCCAAGGTATTATTTTCTAAATCTCATTAATCCATCATGCATATTATATTGTAAATCATTCTAATTATAGATATGACTCGCAAACAGTGAAAGTGAATCAAACATAGTTATCGTTATCAGGCGGATGAAAATATAATCACCCATGTTTTGATTTAATACAAACATGGAAATTTTTTCACAAATGTGTATTTCTTATTATAGACATGATATGCTTTTTGGTTGGTGTCTACAAAAATAAATGAAAATACAATTTCAAAATTACCTATCAGAAACAATTGTTTCATTAGTTGAATGATTTTATCAGCTAATGCAGAAAATAGTTAGGTTAGCATCTATTATCTTGCAAGGAAAGTGGATTTAACGTGCTCCAAAAATACACTTAAAGATGTTTATAATTTACTAATAATTATCAGAAGATGCTTATTGTATAAAACGTAGTTCACAAGAATTCATTAAGCAAGAAATGTTGCGCCAAATTTCTTAATCTATTAATATATTCTTCTTGATGTCCATGAACAGGAACTGAAGACGAGTCCTTAAGTGCATCCATTATGTCTTTTCCTTCAAAGTTAGGCGCATCTTCCTTTTCACCAAGCATCATCCTCAACATGAAGAACGCCATTATGAAGCCAGCCTTGGCATATTTCTGCCATTCCTTCTTAAATACCGGCAGAGGGTAAAGTACCTCAGGATCGCTCCCCATTTTTCTGATTTGCTTGGATAGTTCTTCGTGGTAAATTTCTTGAAAGTCTTCCACCCTTCTGAGGGTCTGCTTAGAACTAGCTGCCGAGGTATAGAAAAAGTACGACAAATCTAACACTGGCGTGTCAAGTCTGATTGCTTGCCAGTCTATCAACATTACGTCGGATGGATTATTATCCTGTAGAGGCATATAAAATGTGTGCATATTTTAGAATTTAATCAAGAAAATACTTTACCTCATATTTGAACATCATGTTGTTGCACCAGCAATCACCTTGCGTAATTATTGAATTATATACTTCTTTAGGCTTAAAAATTACTTCTTGGTACTGCATTAATTTATCCTTGAGGTATTGAGATTGGTCTAAGATGAATTTATCTTTCACGGGATTCAAATTCTTTATGAAATCATTAATGGCTAATTCCCCAAGTCCTTTCTTATTAAAATCGTCAAGCATGTTTCCGAAAAAATCTATTGTGTCCGCCGTAAGGTGCTGAAATTCTTCTCTTCTTTGATCTTTATACGCAAAAGAAATGGCATGAAATTTCGCATATGTTCTAAACACTAATTCGATATGTTGCTCGTTACTCACTAGTTTCTTGTCGCACAATTCGTATCCTGCCTTCTTTAAGTTCTCCAAAACCAAAATCTTCTTCGGTACGCTTCCGTAGCACTTGGGTACGTTCCGGAAACCATCTTCTACGCCTTTCCCTTTCAAGAATTCCATAAACGTGGGAATAATAACTTCGTAAAAATGTATTTCGTTGCCGTATACGTCGTTAGCACCACCACTTAGTGGAATTTTCGCATCTATGGCACATTTCAGAAACAAATATATCGCCTCTTGTCACTGTCTTTAATATCAACAGCATACGTTCTAGACATGAATCCATCTCCTATTTCGGAACCTGGACCATATATGATTTCAGACATCGGCTTCAAGTTGTATTTTTCGATTATCTTATTTATTAAATCCTTAACATCATCGGAAACCTCAGACATTTTTAATTAGAGGCTAAAATTACTGTGTTCCAAACAAAATGAAGGTTGCTATAAAAAGAGATTAATATTTGATAAGTGTGCACATATCTATAAAAGTATTCATTTATCTGCTATTATCTCTGAATTGAATTAAGTTGTCTACTAAATTTTAGTGCAGCAAAAAATACTGAGTGATCTGACAACAAACATAATGTGTCTCTAACTATGTTCACTACTTGAATTAACCGTTAACCGTCCTTCAATTTACCATATATGCGTATGTAAAATCCATCAATTGGTTCTTTGAGATCCATAAATAATTAAAAAAAAATATATTATATTTTAGTGTATACGTCTATTTATAGAAAAGAGAGTATAATTGTATATTAATGAGTCCTTTTTTGTTTGTGGGGGGCCAATCTGTTCAAAGTCGTTTAAATACCAGGTGTAAAGTTGCGAGCTATCGATTGCATTCTGGGCGACTGGAAATTGGCTTCAACTGTAGGCGTAGCTATGCACGAAGCCGCAGCACAGATTTATTAACGTTCGGAGAATTATCATAGTTCAGCCGAATTAAATTGAGTCTGATATTCTTTTCCTCGCTTTATTTGTGAAGTTTGTAAAAGTAATATTAAATCCAACATTACATTTGTATTAGAGAAAAGGGAAATAATAAGACAATACCTATCCGATAACTAGAATCTATTCATGCTTCTTAATAATAATAATAATTTCTGTTCTGTTTATATACAAAAGTGTAAAACAAGTCAATAAAGGTAAGTATATATAAAACTTTCTTATATAAATATATGTAATATGAAACATTTACATCATATTAAAACATTACTATATCAAATCATTTTAATTGCAAAGAAATCCTCAACTTTGTACAAAGTGATAATTGACAAGTGAGCCTTCAATTTGTTTTTAAATTGCCTAAACGGTAAGTTTTTTATGTGAGTGGATATGTAGTTATAGATCTTTATACATTGGTATAGTGCTGTTCTTTGAAGTTTTGTTAAATGTGTCGCCGGTGATGTAAGAAAATTATTTACTATGCCTCTGGTGTTATAATCATGGGTAAGTTCATATTAGGTCATTGTAGTTATTTCTTGTAAAGAGAGCACATTCAAGAGTGTAAATTGATGGTAATGTAAGAATTTCAAATGACTGAAAAGTCTCTTTACAGGAATCTCGACGACCCATGCCAAAAATTGGTCTCACGCAACCCTTCTACAGGATGAACAATCTCTCCGCTTCGACAGAGTTCCCCCAGAAAATGACGTTGTATTGCAACCGAGAATAAACGTTTACGTAATATACTACAAGAGCAGCTTCGTTGTTGACGCACCTGCATATAATCCTCAAACTGTAACACGCACTACACAGCTTCTCTGAAATGCACTCAACGTGCGGCTTCCAGGAAAGCTAGGAATCGAATTTGCAGCCCAGGAAAATCGTGCTATTGGAACAGGTAAGTGTATTATCATTAAATTTAAGACTAGGTTTCTCAGCGTTGTTAGAAAATTCTATTAATATAGTTTTGTTAATATTGACTTTTAAGTTGTGACAGACAAGCGGCGAACTGGGGCCACGTCTAGATTAGCACCGATGCCAGATGTTTGTAGGTCTCCGCCCGAAGCTAGCGGAAGAGGGAGTGGTGGCAGTATACGCAAAAATGACATTGAAGTGGGACCAGCCGTATCTTGACCTGCTGCTCTCTGTTTGATCGAATCACACGTCATCGGTATACGTCAGTGCTCGGCCCTGTGGAGGAAGGGTCTCCCACTGGCATACGGACATAGACAATTCCCCGGAATAAAAATTGGATTTAAGAATATTTAATATTTATTAATTACAGTAATAGTCGTCCGAGGGCGGTTTCCAAAGGTTCTGGTGGAGCGTATGCAAACCGCTCTAAACACGGTTGGCAAATGGTGTAAACAAGAGCGACTATCAGTCAATGCTCAAAAAATACAGGCGGTCACATTTACAAAAAAAAGCTAGAAGGCCTTCAGCCACTAGTGATAGGAAGCGAAAAAATTCCATATGTCAAAGAGGCGAAATACTTGGGGGGTATGGTTTGATTAAAGGCACTCACGGAATTCACATATCTAGAAATTGACCAAAAGAGCCACCATCGCCCTGGGTAGGTGTAGGAGGCTGTGTGGGAAGAATGAGAAGATGGGGACGCCCAAAACGCTGGGTGGCGTGCAGAAGTTGGCGTGCCTGTGCGCCACGGGGGCGATTAGATCGGCCCCTACAGCCGCGATTGAAGTAATTCTGAACCTGCCACCAATACATATTTATATACAAGGAGCCGCAAGGTCCACAGCACACAGGCTTTTGCATAGTCAAGTACCGATAAGTAAATCGCATGGCGCTGACTATAAAAGACTGTTAGACGAACTCAAGGAGGCACCCCTTTTAGGGATGCCCTGGTTCAGAAATTTAACCTAGATAGCAAATATCAGGTTATAATGCCAGAAAAGAAGGACTGGGAGACAGGTACTCTGGTGAAAGCGGACTCAAGCTGGTATACTGACGCATGACAGCTCTAAAACGGACAACGGCGTTGGAGCGGGAGTATACGCTAAGAAGCCTAAAAAGACTCTTTCGGTAAGCTTCAGCAGAGAAACGACTGTGTTCCAAGCTGAGGTTGCTGCAATCTATCACTGTGTCCGAGAGATAGGAAGATGTACTGAGCCAGATAAAAGCGTCGCTATCTTCTCTAACAGTCAGCCCACACTTAAAGCGATTAGCTCTTCAAGCGTGGACTCTAAGCTGATTTGGGACTATGTAAGCGCCCTAAATGAGGTAGGCACCCAAAGGAAAGTAACCCTAACCTGGGTCCCTAGCCACTCGGGCGTGAGAGGAAATGAGGCGGCGGACGAGCTGGGCAAGCGAGGTTCGTCAAGGCCATTCGTTGGAGCGGACCCCTCTTTCGGCACCACTAAATCGCAAATTAAAAAATCCATCAATGAATGGATGCATAATCAGTCCCAGAGAGTGGTGGCAATGATTGTAGGTCTGCTGACTGGTCATTGTAGACTGAATAGGCATATGTACAACATAGGCGTGGCAGATGATGCAACCTGCAGATACTGCCAAGAGGGGGAAGAAACACCAGTTTATGTGCTGTGCCAATGTGAAGGCCTGGCGAGGACAGGGTTTCTAGTAATGGAGGAGGAGAACCCTACAGCTAGTAGCTACATAAAGAAGCCGCTCTCAAACATGATAGACCTAATTAAGAGGGCAAAATTAGAGAGCGTCCTCTAGGAATAAGGGGATCACAATAGATCTGAAAAGGTCACGGTGAAACAAGTCGATAGGCCACTCCAATCCTAATCTGATCTAATCTAATCTAAATTATAGTAATAAAGTGTAGTATTTTTCTAGGATGACATCGCAAATTAATAACTATAGTATTTCAAATCAAAATGAGCTACCATTAATATCTTTCTTATAAAATGGAGGGGCGAGGGGGGAGGGTGATGATTGTCCCCACCACACAATTTTGTCATGAGCCGCCACTGTTGTATACCGCCAATCTTCAATTCGCATTACATCACAAGCATTTATATGCATAGGTATCTAGCGCGCGCGTGTACTTGGAAAAAACAGTAAATTCCCGACTTAAAGTCCTGATTATATTTTATTTATAAATTATACCATATACACTATGTTAAAAAGTTGTTGCAACTCTAATTTGGTGTATTGTGTGTTTATTGCCTTCGTCTGATATTTCCAAGGTAAATCAAATTACGTAATAAATAGCATTAAAAGTAATTACTTACATGAGATATTTGAGTAGTATATGGAGTAGAATGGATTAACTGTCAAATAATAGTGCATATTATGACTGTTCTACTAAGCATTTAAAAGATTATCTAGATGGTTTGCGCCTATTTGAAAACTTCGCTCCGTAAAGCCTGACTGCCAAAAGACAATTTTTTCTTACTAGGAAAATAAAAATTTATTAACAAATATGTTCTCTGACCAGAAATCCGGTCTCATCACACAATCAAAACCAGTATCAGGCACTTCCACTTTAAAGAATGTTTAGTACGGACCGTAGCAAATAAAATACAGGAAACTGCAAAAACAAAATTTATTCTTTTAACATGTTAGAAAATTATTCATTAAAAGAAATCTACAAAGGAAATCCATGTTGTATTATTATTTTTGCATAATAATAAACAGATCTGCCAAAATTCTCTCTAAATTTATAAAAACTAAAGACCCTCGTTGTTTTGTCATGATGAGTGTTTAAGATAAGGTGTAATGATCACTTGCAAACATCGTTTTACCCAATTTACGCCCTATTAAATCCGACATCCACAACACATAGGAAATAACCATACTTTCACGTAATGTTTTATTACATAAAAGCAAAGATGTCATGTATCCTTCGTGTGTCTTTTGCATATTCCAATCGTTATTTATTTATTTCAATATGAGTTTTTTATTTTAATTTTAATAAGTAACAGCCTAAGTATTTTTACATTTTATTATTTTTTTTTAAACCTTTTTAAACGAAACAATTAAAACTTATATTAACGATTATGATGAATAAATACTATTTTGAAATTGTCAATACACACTTATATTACGTACTGCTATGGATAAGCAACTCATGTTAGCTGAGTGTATTTTGAGTTGCATATTTTGATTTGTTTACTCCGTTCAGCCGTTATTCAATGTACCGAGAATTTTCACAATAATTTTTGTTTTGTATAATTTTAGTTAAAGAGTTTATTGTATGATTTATTTAATTAAGTGTTAAGTTTTTTTTAAATTAATTCCATTCATTTATTTGTCTATTGTTTGAGTGTAGGGTTAATGCGGATTCTACTAGTTTTTGTCGGTGAATTGTGCGTTTGCGTTGTACGTGTTTGAGAGAGGGATTTTGTAGGAAAAGCAGTTATAGAGTTTTGTCAAAGAGTTCCTTGTTTGACTATTAACGTGAGTAGACGTATTTTTCATTCTTTGTTGCCATTGTGTTATCCATTTTGATTTAATAAATTTTACATTTCTAATTGTCTTTGATTTAGTCCATCAAGGAATTCATATCGTAATAATTGTTAATGTATTGACGTGTACACGTAGTAGATATAAGATCAACTATTATTTTTGTTCGGGAAGATACATTTTAGTTTCATTTTTCATTTTTTTCAAAGAGTTAATTTTTCCGTTTTTGCTGTTTCAATTTTAATTATCAATCACCTCGGTTGGGTGAGTGGAAGCATTGTTCTGGCTTTTAGTTTATTTTTGTAATTTTCTAATAATTGTGCACGCTTAGTTTAATTTAATTTGAAACCACGTGGATTGAAGTTGAAAGTTATTGGATTATCTTCCTGAAGAACCAAAACGTTTGCTTTGCATAGGAAATAGCATTGTCCTATTTTAATTTAGAATCAAGTGCAGTTTTTATTTTAGGCCAGAATCTTCAGCTCACGGTTTTTTTCTGCACAAGTTGTAATTAAACTCTTTGAAAAATAAATTTGATTGTTAATCAGCATCTTTGGGTTGAAAATTCTGTTCTTTTATTTTTAATTAAACCTTTTAAATTTTTCGGGTATTTAAGAAAGTCAGATTTCATTCACTCACAATTTACTTTTCGTGGTTAGACTCAAGTTTTAATTTGCGAGGGTAACTCTGAGGTTAATAGTTCTTTTGCGTTATTTACAAATTTTATCCGTTGAGCTAGCCAATTTAATTTTCCTTTTTCATTGTAAAATTTCATTTTTGCATTTTCATTAATTCAGTCAGTACACAGCAGTACGTACCAGAAACGACTATTTTTTAAAAATGGCTGTTTAAATCGAATCGTTCTGTAAAAATTTAAGTATTTCTATACCGTTTTAGAAATCAAACGGCCAGGCCAGGCGAAACATGTCATAGTTCCATTTAGGTGGTAAGGAACCGTTCATAACAACTTTCCGAGGATTAAGCCATCTGAAAGGAACAGAGTCTAATAAAAGGGAATAGATATCTAGTGACTTTAGCGAGTAGCGACGAATTACGCCATTTCACCGTTCGCGGCCTAATTTCTAACAGTGGGGCTCGCAGTAATTTTCGTTAGGCGGGGTTCGTTTCCATCGAAATTTCGGCGAATTTTCTCGTTTTTCGGACAGTCTTTCGCGAGTGCTAAATACCCCTGGTCCGGTCCGACCGACTCGACCCACCCCTTCGCCATTTTATGAACCCCCAGTCATAGAATCTTCGGATCCTTTAGCGTAAATTCTTTTTACCGATTTACACGTGCTAAACAGAGCACGCCACTGTACACTGTCAAAAATTACAGTCATTTTGCCATGGTACGAGGAGAGGTCCAAAAGTTTGTGGAATAAAAGGGTTTTAAATAAAATAAAACAATAAATCTATTTTTCCTTTTCAATATAATCACCCTTAAGCACAATACATTTATTAGATCTATGAATTAATTTTTCTAAACCATCATAAAAATATTTTTTATCTTTCGCCTCAAAATGGGCTAAAATTGCCTCCTTTACCTCATTGTCGTCGGAAAATTTTCTTCCCTGTAAGTGTTTTTTTAAATTGGGGAACAATATAAATCACTAGGGCCAGGTCTGGACTGTAGGGTGGATGGACTATTGATTGAAAGCCATACTTGTGCAGAGCAGCCATTGCAACTCTGCTCTTGTGAACCGGCGCATTGTCTTGCAGAGGAACACACCTTGGTCAATTTTCCTCGACGTTTTTCCTTGATGGCCTCCTTTAATTTTCCTAATATCGCTGCGTAATATTCTCCGGTTATGCTCCTTCCTTTTTCTTTATAATCAATCAATAATATCCCTTCACAATCCCAAAAAACAGTAGCCATCAACTTTCCAGCCGATTCTGACACTTTGAATTTCTTTGGCGGTGGTGTCCCCTTTTTATGCCATTGCATGGACTCCTGTTTGGACTCAGCCTCAAAGTGATCGGTTTCATCTCCGGTAACAATCCGCTCCAAAATGTGTGCAGGTTCGTCTCCACACAGCTCCAAAAATTGTTCTGACGCATCGGCGCGCTGTTGTTTCTGAAGTGGCGTGAGCATTCTCGGTACCCATCTTGCACTGGCTTTTGTCATACCCAGGTGGTCATGTAGGATACGCAAAATGGTGGTATCTGATACTCCAACTAATGCAGATAATTGTTTTTTCTTCAAACGGGTATCTTCCAGTACAAGTTCTTCCACTTTTTCGACGATGTTTGATTGTGGCCTCAACTGGCCGTCCTGAGCGGGGTCGTCTTCAATCGACTCCCGGCCCTGTTTAAAAGACCATGCCACTTATAAATCATTGATTTACTAGGGCACTGTTCCCATAAACGGTTTCCATTTCATTCAATATTGTTTGAGCGTTCTTTCCTTGCTTGGTAAGGAATTTTATTACAGCACGGTGTTCAATTTTCTCCATAGTTTCAGTTTTCTTCCGGATTGACTTGTTTAGCAGGCAACTATTCGTAAACGACTGACGCAATAGGGCTGCAGCTTAACCTATATACTAATGATGAGTCCCCAATCAGAATGACACATAGCGAGCGCACCTATCCGCATTCCATCCCCTCCATTCCACGAACTTTTGGACCTCCCCTCGTAAATTAGGAATATTACATGTAATAACGTTGTGACTTTACCACAATAAATCACGTAAATTTTGTTTTACATGTTTTTTCTATGATATTTAACATGGAAAAAAAGATTTCGGTAAAATTTATAGCTTTTTCATGTAAGTTTAAGATGTAATAAAAATTCGAAAGGAAAATACAGGAAAAAACATGTACAATTTTATGTTTACTATCAAAATTTAGTTAAAAGTGTAAAATTGACAATTTTTTTGGGTATTTAAATTTGGGTAAAAATTTGAGGATCTTTTATATTTATTTTTACTTGAATACGGTGCAATGTGATTGGTTATTAGGTTATTTAACTGTACGCGTTCGGCAAATATACAGTTCATATAAATATAACATACGAATCTTACAGTACAATCTTTAAAAAATACATCAGCATGTGAAATTTACTAAACGGTAGAAATTTTACCTTATGAAGCAAATTTACCGGTAAAATTGTAGGCAACTTTTTTTACAGTGTAGTAGAGAGAGAGGAAAGTATCAAACTTTATATAATGTAATATCCATAATAAAAGTGCTATTCATAACTATCATTGTAAAAAAAAGGTTTGCTTGTTTAGGTCATTATGGCGTCGGCAATCCAATTTACGATCCTGTACACCGAATTGTCAATACCATTATTACATATTAACTAAATGAATATTGAAACTTTCGAGACTTCGTGTAGATACAGGATATAAGAAAGAAAGAAGGTAAGAGAGGTTTATATTTACATAAAACTAGATTAAGAAATCCACCTAAAATTATTTCATATAAATGTCAATAGTTCTTGAATGGCGTACAGACTAAGAAACTCTTGCCTTCATATTTACGCTCACTGAAGGTTATTAAACATTAACACGCGGTTACGTATCTGACACTAATTTTGAATGGGTACACATTTTTAGGCGCAAGCATATGTAATCGTCATGTTCATGGTCAGATTAATTTTAGCAATAACTGCACAATCATTACAGATCGTACAAGCGGCGCGTTAATAGCATCTAGTCACGTTTAAACAGATAAAAAGATAGCAGAGAATGGCAGGCAATTCAGCTAGTGTTAGCGAGAGTGTTAAGGAATTTATCAGTGATATAATCTCAAAACATGATCTAAACGCAACTTCAGATGTTATTTATCATCCGGGTAGTGCAGCTGGTGACGGATACCTTTCAAGAACACACGCCATCACTATCAACATAGAAAATGGTGATCCTTGGGAATTGTTCGTCAAAGAAGCTTTGCATATTGCTTCCAATTCTGGTGTTATACCACTCGAAAAATTGTATGCCAACGAAATCCATTTCTACGAAAACATTTATCCAGCTTACTTGAATTTTACGAATGAGAAGGGCGCTAAAAGTTATTTACGTTACGTGCCGAAATGCTACGCGACTTCACCGGCAAATATCGTTGCTTTGGAAAACCTCAGAACAAAAGGTTTTGAAATTTTCGACTGCAATAACACAATGAACGATGAACACATAGAACTTGTTTTTAAGAAATTGGCTGAATTACATGCAATTTCATTTGCATATAAAGACCAAAAAAGAACAGAATTTGAAAAGTTGATAGAAAACAGAAGCAACGTAGTGGAATATCAAGGTAACGAAAATTTTGATGGGACGAGGAAAGGCTGGATAAATGAATTTATAGAAACCCTTGATCCAAAGGAAGACAAGCTTATTTTGATAAAACTAGATAATTTAGGGGATAGATTAAACTGTTACTTTAGAAAGGCAATTGCCTTAAAAAGTGAATATTCTATATTAAGTCACGGAGATTGCTGGTCTAATAATATAATGTTTCTATACGAGGTAAGATTTTATTATGAAAGCCCGCTTACAGATTTACTTTATACTGTTTCATTTTAGAATCAAAACAAACAAAGTCCAGTTGACATCAAGTTGATAGATTGGCAAATGATTCGTTGTACCATACCAGTGTTTGATTTGGCGTTTTTCTTTTACACCGTTGCTTCTAAGGAGACTGTGGGTAAGCTGAATTACTTCCTTAAAATATACCATGGGGAACTTTCCAAAAATATGAAGATGTTGGGTAGTGATCCTAACCTAATCTATCCATATACCGTTTTGGAAGAGCAATGGAAAGAACACGGTAAATATGGATTCGTAATGGCTTTAATAACGCTTTTGCTTATGACTGCCGATAAGGATAAGGAATTGTTCAGTTTTGAAGAAGTAGACCTGGAACATCCTGAAACCTGGAAACCGCATAAGAAAAGCAAAGAATACTTTAAGAGATTAAAAATATTAGCGGAGCATTTAGTTGTTAACGATTTTTTATAAATATAGCCGTTAGGGATAGATAACCATCTTACAAGAAACAATTTTAATGATTAAATAGGTAAATATTTTTTATTATATAGATCATAATTTAATGACTCGGCTAGATTCTATACTTGCTGTATACTAATGAAACAATTCAAACTCTTCTGCATAAAATTAAATTTGTTTTTTAATATACATACGTGTGTGATTTACCACCGTCAGAATACACAAATCAAAGTTGAAATTCTCAGTAAGTATCTTAAAATGTTTCCTGTGGCATCATCTAAGTAGAGAGTTTTGAATAAAAACTTTACACAAGAATCAACCAAACATTTTCAGTGACAGTCAAATGCATTTAAGAAACTATAGGTGCATTAATGTGCCTCAAAGATAACCTGAAGCTTTAAAAAGCTATAACAAACAAATGCATTGAGGATGGTTAACAGTCCATCCCTCATCTAGGAAAATGCCCCTATCCCCCTATCATCCATGGAAATGAAGAAGCAGACACTTTTGTGAAAGATAGTGCTGGAAAGTAAGCTTAGGGACCAGAACTTGCTATTGGCATAGCACTTACGGCCTAGTTCAACAACATAACAAATTAAAATTTTATTATTTTTATTACTTAATTTAAAATTGAAAGTTAAGAAATAAAATAGAAAAAAAAACTTAAAAAATGCTTTTTTCGCTGGCAGGTCTCTAAACTTTGTCACTGGCTTGTAGTTATACTATTTCCCAAACCGGCACATACATTTCGTGTTGTCTTGCCGCTGCATCCAATTATACCATATCAACAATGTTTTTTTTTTCTGTTTGTTTATAATAGCCATACTACAGCGAAAGACCACCCACGAATCAGTCGAACATAGCCTATCTTTGTCGATCCGCTTTTCAATGTTATAAATACATCTTCCGAGGGAAGTTAAAGGCAGAATCATTCTCTCGTCCGACGTTTTCGGATTGTAAGTGGTTTCTCGACCATCAATTGTCTTAAGATAAAATCCGAATCTCTTGTAGAATCGCGTCTCATATTAAACCTTCATTTTAATAAACGTAGTTAAGCAAGTGTGTTTTTTTTTTTTTTTATTAAATAAGACAGTGATCGGTTGTTGTAAACCAGTGGATTTATAACAATTTTATTAAGGACCGGAATGAAAGTCCTTAAACCCACAGTCTTGAAATTTTAATATGTTATAGAACAATATTATTGTTAGTAATAATATAATTAAATATTCTATCCAATCATTTATTTTAAACTTCTCTGTGTCTCTGTTAAAATAAATGATTGGATAGAACATTTAATTATATTATTACTAATTCCACCACCAATCAAAACTTTCAATAACTAATATTGTTGATTTGCGCTATTTTTTTCTATGTTTTAGAGATGTATTGCTGTGGTATGTACTTTCCAAATTGAAGTATAATTTATGTAAAAAATACAGATTTAATTTAAAACAAAAAAAAAGAAATTGTCTCTGTTAATATAAAAATAATATGAACAAGTAAATGTAAATGAGTTTTAAGAACTCGCTAGAAGACGTGCTTCGATCAACCGCAAGGTCATAGAAACATGTTAATTTTCTAATGGGTGATTAGAATATTTATTAATCACAAGATCACATCCAGAAAATTGATGCGATGATGATTGATGTTTTTAATCCGTATTTCTAATCGATTCATTCAAGATATTAATGTAAAATAAAAAGTCATTTAATTGCAAGTAATCTCTTATCGAGATAATTAAAATATCATCCACGTATCACGCATAAAACTTATGTAATTAGAAAATGGATTGTTGTATTTAGGTTATAATAAAATACAGTCGAGTCTTTACCTTTTTATATAAAAGCATTAATTGAAGAAGAATTAAAATAGCATACGCAAAATATCATTATATTAACAAGTCTAAATTATTACAAATTTACTATGATATTATGCATAGTTAATTAGAGTTATAAAATTAGGACAACGCATTTCAAGAGTAGTAATAACAAAATTAATAGCTCTTACTAATGTCGCCATGAAATGTGCAAAATTCTAGTCCATTATCAAGGCTTATTTCAACAATGTCGAAGTACTCGACCGAAATGCACTTAACCTCGGCCATAAAATTAAAACACATGTTTAGATAAGATCGCGGTATTCACATTCTTAGTGATATCATATGTATTTATACAGTGAAACCGTTGCTAGTGCACGGCCACAACGACGTACTACACCACAAACTGCACATTATCTCGTTTACCTCACGCATAGCAATGTTAGGGAGAGTTTATATGGACAACACCTATAGAATACATACATACGTAGGTATAATGCTAACGGACTTCTTTTTCCATTGGACACCCGTTCTAATGGATAGATAGCTTAATTTTCGTAATCAATGCATAAATTTACTACTTCTGAACTGACACAATTACACACAATACTGTACAACACTGTAATTTCTGGCCTAGCAACTCGTTTGAAAACGGATAAAACAGTCCAGCCGTTTTATCCTACATCTGACGTTCCTCAAGGAAAAAACTTAGGCCCCTTGCTGTTCTCCATATTGAGCATATTAGCAGTATCTGTAATAGTGCACTAAAAATGCTTGAATTTGTCAGAAGAACTTGTACAAAATTTTATAACATTACCTGCATTATCTCCATTATCTCGCTGTATTTCTCGTATGTACGATTCAAGCTTGAGTACGCAGCGGTGGTTTGGTCTTCCGCATCCGTCGCGTATCGATGCCACATATACTCCCTCGTACAAGTTCAACGTAGATTTCTAAAATATCTTTACATTTAAGGAACACCTTACTTACCTCCATACAAGGATATAGCACAACACATTATTTGATGCATACGACATTACTCAGTTGGATATTCGACGCTCCCGGGCTGATCTGAAATTTCTGTTTAATTTATTACATAATAGAATTGATTCTATACCTTTACTTACGATTAGTGAGATCAGCTTCACTGTACCTCGTTTATCAGCTAGATCATCTACAAGCTTTTACTCTTCTAGACCAGACACTAACATCCTGCTAAATTCATCAATGCATCAAATGTGCTATATTTTCAGCTCACTTTCCGACGTCACTACTGACATTAACTTTCCTCCTTAATTAATAAATGTATGACAGTTTAGTTGTCTCCACGTCTTACTAATGTCGCAATGTGCAAGTCTTTATGGCATTTTTGTCGAATATTATCAGCGATTTTCAAGCTCGCCCAAGAGTTTAATTTAGATACTGATTTAGCGAACTATTATGGCCCCAAAGATAACGTGCCAGGTTGCTTCTTACGCTTCAACACTGCACAGAATGCCAGGCAACCGCCGGGCATTTAGGCATGTTGCTTGTGTAAATAATAAATAGCTCCGGGGTCAAAGTCACGTGCAGAACCCAGACCACCATCGGGCGAACAGAGGAGCAAGCGCTCTCGACCCTCACCGAAAAGATACGCCCCGTCAAGTATGACTTGATAAGTCTTATCAAGTTGGTATTGATTCCAATCCTCGCCATTTTGCATAGCATACCATCATATCACACAGAATCACGAGCCTTCTCGAAGTCCAAGAACACCGCCACTATGGTTTCCTTCCTCTCAAAGCTGTCCCTGACTGCTTCCGTTAATCGGAAGAGCTGGTAGTCGGTCGAAAGACCTGCCTGGGTGAGAATAACTGCCTTCGCCACCTTAGACAATGAGGGGAGGAGAATGGGCGGTAGTGCTGTTGGAAAAGCGGTCTTTCCCTGGCTTGGGGATGGCAACAAGGCCGGCGTGTTTCCATGGAAACACCACCTGCAGGTGGTCGGAAAATGGCAAAGTAACAAGATGGCGTTGATGATCTTAGTTAATCCCACAACTGTGGAAGGAGGAGATGTTTCAGAGCTCCCGCTGTAATACCATGATAGCCCGGAGCTTTCCCAGTTTTTTGGTCTTTGATGATTGCCGTGACCTCGGCAATAGGTTAACGTCACCAGAGCTTCCCTTAATATAAAAATAAATATTCTGCTTTACCCCATTAAAAAATCAGCGATTTTGCGTTCGCTGATTGTACATCTGTGTCCTCATCTCCGCTGTCAATTAATGTGTAAAATATTCAATTCTGACATTGTATTTGAATCGAATTACGCTTATAACCCGTGTTGTTTGTACAAAAAAAAATATCCTCAAAATCTAGATTTGTTCGAATTTGTTCTATAATCATGTCATCAATAGGTGGTAAATTTTAGTAAGTAGCCATTTCAAGTTTAAGATCTAATGTAAGTTATCTATGGCGTCTTTGAATAAATCCTATAACAATAATAGCCTTTGACACTTACCTCAGCATTTTTACAAACAGTTTAATACGTAGTAGTTGTTCAGTATACTATAATATCCCAATTTAGGCCAAATATAAACCCAATTATTAATTAATCAAGCTAAATGACACTTAAACGTTAATGTGAACCACAGTAGTATACAAAACAACTAGTTTCATAAGAGCAGTTTTATTAAACGAGTCCGAGTTTGCTTGCGCCGATTTTTATTAAGCGCCAATCTAAAAAGATCTTATGGAACTTCTGTATGGTATTTTCTCTAATTTGCACATTAATCACCCTTTTTTTGACTTAAAATATTCCGGTAAAAATTTTAATAAAAGAGTGCATTTCTATTGACAAAGGCTGTCATAGTGACTACAAATAAATAACAAGCAATAAAGAAATATTTCTCTTATAGTTGCTCCGTGTGAAAGAATTCATATCAGTATGCTCCTTGATAACCGTCCGTTCAACTAGTGAACGAGTGGAATCAACTAATCGCCTTGTTTGAAAGAGGCTTTAGTTTCGGTGATATTCAAACTATAATATTTTTTTTTTCATTTTATGCCACAAATAAATGAGAATAAAATGAAATAATAATGAATAAATTTTGAAAACTTTTAAAATTAACAGCCATTGAATACATTGAATATTAGATTTAAGGGCTTGCTTACTCCACTAATGCACTCCACACAATTCTTCAAGAATTGTTGTTGTATTGAAAGTATTATGTATTTGATGTGATTTTTAAAGCTCAAATTAAAAATAATAAAACTCTGTTATTGACCGGCAAGACATATCACAATTATCAAATGTACACTTTTCAATTGTATAATCATTTTCACAAATTTCTTTATTAGCTAACCCTGTATACCTTAAAATTTTTATTTTCATACAGCCACAAACAGAGTTGAAAACAACTTTTTACATACCCTCATAAAACAATTGCATGTATGTGAATATTCCACTTGCATTTTAAAATAACTTAAAACATGTCACATAAATTTAAAGAAAAATTTCACGTACAAAACTTTAAACAATTTTTGAAATTACGTTTACTTCTTAAATAATTACAACTAATTATAACAAATTTGAAAGAATGTGAATGAAAATAAAATATAATTTAAAATATAAATCCATTTTCAAAAACAATTATTAATTTTCAGTTTTATGAATACCAATTTTGAAAAAGTTTTGGTGCACCACAACGAAACGTAAACTACACTACTTCCTCATAACTTGAGTTTGTTTTAATTATTCATCCGCTACAACCACAAACTCACAATTCCAATTTTTGGAGCAACGAATAAGAAATACACAGACAATTTAAGATATTTTGTTCAAAATGATGTCAGGTACTAAAACGTGGACTTCCACGGTCGTTGTCTATACTACTGCTGGGTTTCTGGGCTGTAAGCGCGTCCTGGATCTTCCTTTGGCCGACGTTTTGTCCACACTTGCAAGAGGTATCTTCAGGGCTGCTATTACTGCTGTTAACCTGAAACTGAAACACTAGCACACGGGGGCGAGGTTATATAGGCATAAAAATTACGGACCAGTGAGTCGTGACGGTTACAGTTCAGAGGAGCGTGACGGTTGTGATTGAGTTGTTTGGAAAAAGGATGGACTTCCAGCTGTCATGTAGGAAATAACCGTCTTCACGGTTAGGTTATTGGGATGTTCATAGATTTCAGCGCATTTTCAGATTTTACAGCTGTTTTTTACATTATGAAACAGTGGTTTTTCTGGATTTTCTACGCTCGATATTGTATTACATTTACAAGCCAAAACGTTAACGGAGAATTGTACTATCTCGCATCAAGACTCGACTGACACTGATACTATATACTAGATATCCGAATCGGACGGACTGATTTTACTGCCTTGAAGATATACTGTGGCTAAATGTTCTGGATAGCGCGAAGCGAGTGCGGTCCATGTAACAGACACGTGTCACCACTCTAGTAATAATCCAGAATGTAAAAATACTTCCACCAAATACCCGTAAATAGACATATGTTAACCTTATACACTGAAAAACCCATTTGGTTGACTCAACCAAATTTTAATTGTATTGACTAAAATCTTTGTTTAAATATGGGCAAACAAATAATTTTGTTAATAAAATTTGTTTTGATAATATCTTTAATAGAATTAAACAAATAAAATATTTTACTCAAATGAAAAGTTTTATTGGGTCAAATGAATGCAATACTTAAAATAACTAATTATTTCATTGAAATAATGAGATATATATGTTTAGTTCAACTAAAATTTTGTAAAAGTGATCAAATGGAATATTTACTACAAACAATAAATTTTATTGACTAAATAGAAATAACACACAGAAGATCAAAATATTTTGTTGAAACAATTAGATTTATTTGCTTACTTGATATATATATTTTTTATAGTAACAATATTTTTGTTATAAGTAAAATATATATTGTGCTTCACTTTACTAAATATTTAATCTAGGTTACTGCATTCCTTACCTATTTCAAACAATAATTTTGCCAGAATTACTTACCTTATCTGTTACGCCAGCTCTTTCATTCCTTAATCAAATTTAATATCAAATCTTACCACCAAATTTCGCTATTCAATAATGTGTTACCTATATTACTAACATAACCTACCTACAAAAGGAGCATAAATTGCATATTGCTTGCCGGAAATGCAATGGTAAACGTTCACCAGAATTTTGCGTACAGTAACAGCTGGACTGTTGGATCAAGGAATAAAGGGTCCTTAATTTGGGAAGTTTTTTGTTCTGTATGTGACGTTTGCAAAATTCTCCTTTGCCGGCATACAATGTTTTTTCCGGTAAATGCACCAAATCAACTTTTTCTAACCATGTTTGGGTGATATAGGAGAGGCGCCACCTTTACAACAGTGGCTGTAGCACATATACATATTGAACATAACTATATGGGTAGAAAACTTCGCCATAATAATAATGCTTAGATCACAGAACCTGTTTACAAAAGTGTAGGTTTGAAAAAAAGTAACTTGTGTAATAATTACATTAAATTAACTACAATTGTGGTTAGCATAATCCTTATTTCTTAATAATATTCACTTTGTTAATTGAAGAGTACTTATTGTTTAAGTGAAATTAATGGGTTTGTTAAATTAATAAACTAGAAGTAACAAAATAATATGATCGCTTTTTATACCAATAATCTTACCAATCTTAATTTTCGCAATATCTCTGAAATAAACGAGATTTTATTAGTTTGTTTGTTGATTTCATTAACGACAATACGTAAATCTCGAGAGATGTTGGCAGTTGGTAGATATAATTATTACTGCTATGTCAACAGGCCGATGCCCGTCTTAACATTAGCTTTTTTGCTTCATAAACAGCAATTCGTAAATTTTGTGACATGTCCAAGATCTTGGCAGACCGACGTCCTTCTTAAATATCGTCGATTTATTGCTGGAATCTATATGCTCCTCTCTAGCCTAATTGGTAGAGCGTTCGTCCGGTAAATGAGAGTTCTTGGGAAAAATTCCTCTTAATTATTACAGTTATTAACAGAAATACATTAATTTGTTAATTTCTTACCGTAAAAAGCTTACAACCTTTGCAAATTTGTTTGAGTTAACAAAATACTGATGTTGTTTCAACAATATGAAACTAATTGAAGCAATTCAACATTTTTACAAAGTTGAACTATATTATTGTGTTAAGACCATACTGAACTAAATAATTTGTTTGAATATATTAAAATTTCTAACAAATATTTTGTTTCAGTCAATAGTGTACATTTTTTGCACATATGTATTTGAAACAACAAAGGGCATGCTTTTTCAAAAAATCAAATATATGTTATTAACGCTTAATGAAATATATTTGGTTGGTTTAAATATATCGGTTTTTCAGTGTAGGCGGTCGTGTTTTTAAATCTTTTTACGATTGGACTTTAAAACCGCAAACCAGCATAACAGCTAGCGATATCTATTGCTAGCAGCGGAAAAGAAGTATCTAAAGTCATTAAAGTCCATTTATTTTATTGAATACAGCCAGATATTACAATTTATCTCGTAAAAATTAAGTTCACATCATCTTTTTCTTTACCATCAAGCTCCACGGAAACTTTATTCTTTTGCTGTACCTTTTAAATTCGTTTATGTAATTATTCATCTATTTTCTGATTTTATCGCATTGCGTTGTTGATTTGGACCTTTAAATTGTTTATATTTTTCAATTTATGTTTGCCCTTAAAAATACATAGGTTTAAAAAAAACTGTTTTACTTTGATTTCTAATATCTTTAATAATAGTTATCATCGACAATAAGTGAAATCCGGCATATATGTTTTTTTTGTTACTTCTGATTCTGACATGATCCAAACACATTATTTTATCAAAATCCTAGTCATCGTATTAGCTATTCGCTGTCACTTTCAAATATAGTAGATAACAAAATGATTCATTCAGATAGAAGATAACAAGAGATAAACGAATATCTTCTTAACGTATAATCAATACCTAAAAAGCATAGTTCCATTTTTTTAGAGTGATTTTTATCGTACGTAGAATATTGTAGCGGTAACCATTATCCACGTATCCATTAACAGAAGATGGCAGAAGTCAGCGATGACATTAAGAATTTAGTGAGTGAAATAATAAAAAAATACGAACTGAAACCGACAGCTGAAATCTCTTACGGTCCAGGTTCAGAAATAGGGGATGGATTCATGTCTAGAACGTATACAGTTAATATTGCCGATGATGACAATAAATCTCTCAATTTATTCTTAAAATGTGCCATAGATGTGAAAATTCCGGGAAGTAGTGTTGATGATGTATTCGCTAACGAAATATATTTCTACGAAGTCATCGTTCCTACGTTTATTGAATTACTGGAAGAAAAAGGAATCAAAGATGGCTTTCAAAACGTACCCAAGTGCTACGGAAGCGTGTCAAAAAGGATCGTGGCTTTGGAAAACTTGAAGACGATTGGATACGAATTATGCGATAAGAATCTGGTCGGAAACGAGCAACATATCGAGTTAGTCTTTAAAACTTTCGCAAAATTCCATGCCATATCATTCGCATACAAAGATCAAAAGAGACAAGAATACGATAAAATTGCGGCTGGTGTGATAGATTTTTTCCGAATTACGACGGAATTCAATCAGCAAAGAATCATTGCTGCAGAAACAATCCTGAATAAGTTCTTTAAAGGTTTAGATGCTAAAAAAGACAAATTCATTCTAGATCAATCAGAACATCTTAAGAATAAATTGATCGAGCGTAGTAAAGTAAGTTTTGCAACCAAGGATGCTGACAATTCAGTGATTACACAAGGAGACTGCTGGTGTAACAACATGATGTTTAGATATGAAGTAAATTGTTTTACAATTAAATTCCATAATGTAATGTGCTTTAACTTTGCAGGGCAATAAGAGATATCCATCCAACGTAATGTTGATTGACTGGCAAGCAATCAGGGCTGACACACCGGTATTGGATTTATCGTACTTTTTCTATACTGCTGCTGCTAGTTCTAAGCAAACGTTGAGAAAAATTGACGATTTTCTAGAGATTTATCACGAAGAATTGTCGAACCACATTCGAAAGTTGGGAAGTGATCCCGAAGTACTCTATCCTCTACCAGTGCTCAAGAAAGAATGGCAGACATATTGCAGCCATGGCTACATAACGGCGCTCTTGATCTTGCAAGTGATGCTTGGAGAAAAGGAGGACATGCCCAACTTTGAGGGGAAAGACATGGCGGAAGGTCTTAAAAACGCGGCTACATTGCTAGGAGATGCGCATCAGGACGAATATACTAATAGATTGAGGAATCTGGCACAACATTTTCTGCTTAATGAATTCCTGTAAACCTTTGCGAATTTGTAAAAAGTTTCTATTCATTATTGTTTCTTCTGTATGTGGACTGTATGCTTAGGTATCTTTGTGAAGAAGAATAATGCACGAATTCGTAGTTCTGGCTAATAAATTTAATTAAACTGAATATACGTCTTAATAGAACTGTTGTACATTCGCCATTTTTTTCTTTTCATGTCTTTGTCTAAGTAGGTAAGTATAAAAACACGCAAGACCGACGGCGGGAAATTTAAAATTAGGTGCTTGTCACAACAATTATCAATTAAATTAAATTACATTTAACAGTAACAATAAAAATATATGAAAGGCAGAAAGGCTCATTAATTATATAAATAAGTCAAATTCCGTGAAAAGTATTGAATACTTGTTAATATCTTAAGTTACAAATTGAATGTTCTTTTATCTTCTGAAATTCTATAGGACACCTACAATCAGGTAATATTTAATTACATTGTAACAAAGAAAATGTACCTTTATCCTGGGTATCATTGGCAACTGTACATTTCATTGTAACTTTAGTAAAATAAATTTCCAACTAATTTGGAAACTACGCAAAATCTGTACCTTGTCACATTTTATTTTGCAGATTTATTATTCGTAACAATGTACCTATTACCACATCTAAAATGATAAAAAATGTAATCATAGACATCAGAGCTGATAATCTTAATTTACTACTTTGGATAACAGTAATCCCAGAGCAAGGAAAGAGACAATTTGTAGTTAGTTTTTAGAGATTAGTTGTCTTTAATACGAACATACATTAAAATTGTGACCTAAATAAGTGAAAATAAAAAACTAAGAGGGTCTTACCCTTGTAGTTAGTTTTTAGGGGCGTATATTTACTTGTTAAGAAAAAAGGAGTAGCAAATATTTCTGTACAAGTCCACCGTTAATTTTATTTTATTTTCATTTAGTGAGTTAAAATTGTGACTTAAAAAAGTAAGAGAATATGGTGATTCCTACAATAGAGCATGAGCCCAGCCTGGTGGCATATTCTATCCGTTCATTGTATTTAGGCATTCTTTCTTTAATGTTTCATTACGTCATAGTAAGCCTTTCACCGTGTGCGATAAACAGTTATTGCGCTGGCACAAATCGGACTACACATTTGTGGTGGTGCATCTGATCCATTATCTATCTATAACGGTCTTTTTCAAAGTATAAGCATGTTTTATTATCGCGAAGGAAGCGGTTTAGTGAGAAAAATCTTGAAACACTTAATGCTGCAAACTTTTCAGCAATCCTATACCATTTCTGCTACTTAAGTAAGGTAAGGGACTTACTTATAATATATATAGTTAAATAAATAGTTAATTTTGCTCTTTCCCGACACCGTATTGTATAGTGTTAAACGTTAATGTCACATACAGTGTGAGTCTGTAATCTGGAATAAATTCAGTAAAGCGAAGACAATATTTTTTCCGGAAAATGCTCGGACACGTCGATTAGTATTTTAAATTGCCTACTTTTTCATCTGAGAAAATGTTATACAGCGTGTCCCAAATTTGAGATATGACGTCGTCGACAATTTTTTTAAATGGTAGCCCTAATTTTTTTATAACTATTCTTAAAGGGTATATCAAGTTACACATGCGTACCAAATTTCAATTCTCACACTGTATGAAACTTAGTACTGACCTGGCGCGCAGACGAAAGTTGGCCACTCTAGTGATTAGCGATGAAAGTAGGTTTATACACTCGGAAGACCACTGATAACGCGTTGCTTTTGCTAGTATGATGATTCCTACAATAGACTATGAGCCCCGTCCGATGGCATATTCTATCGGTACACTGCAGTATTATGAGATCATCTTTGGAAGCATTTGAACTGCTGAAATTAATGTTTAGCTAACCGCTATCGAAATTTAGATATCAACGTAATCAAATTGTAAACTGATAATTCAAAATTGAGAAAAAATCGACTATGTTCGATCTCTGCTAGTATTATATTATGTTTATTCTCGTTTTAATTAATTAGATTTTTTAGACCTAAGGCCTAATGCGTTATAACGCGAAACCGATGGTCTGAATAAAATATTGGTAATTTTTAATTAGATAGAGATGGGAAGATCGAACTTCCTGACCAACAAAACCATTCAGTTGGTAAACTATGCAGGCGACATCAACATCTTAAGCAGAACCAGGAAGGATGCAATTGAAACGTATGAAAAGCTTGAAAAGATCTCGAAATCTGTGAGACTGAATATTAACACGGAAAAAACTAGGAATACTAAAAACTCATGCTACAACAAAAAGACAGGCAAGAACGCATCCATACAGGACCTCAAGGAGGATAATTTAGAAGCGGTAAATCAGTTTGTGTATCTGGGGGCAGAAATATCCAGGAATGGTAAGAAGGATGGAGAGATACTAAGAAAGACTGTGATAGCTAATAAAGCATATTTCGTAATGACGCATATTTTCAAAATCAGGACAGTACATTGTCACCCAAAGATACGCATTTATAAAACCATCCTAAGATGGATAGTGAGTTACAGAAGCGAGGCCTGGGTACTGACGCAAAGCTTAGCCAGCGAACTGGATATATTCAAAAGAAAAACACTAAGAAAGATAATGAGGCCAATTAGAGAAAACAATATCTGGAGAGTGAGATACAATCGAGAACTGTATGGTTACTACGAAGAGCCGTGCTTGTCAGAATATGTAAGGCTTCGACGATTGCAATGGGCAGGACACGTGGTCAGAATTGAAGAAGGGAGAATACTGAAGAAACTTCTTAATAAGAGGATGCAAGGGCGAGATCATAGGACAAGCCAAGAGGACGATGAGAAAAAGCGGTTTATGGGGACCCCAAAGAATTACTTGGAACAAAAAATTGGAAGAGAGTAGCGAAGGATAAAAGGCATGGAGGAGGATCCTGAAGGAGGCAAAGGTCCCATATCAGGCTGTGGAGCCATAAGAGGATTCAAAGGTTAGATCACACTTCACTATGTTTAATGTATAATGAATAAACTAAGATGTATGGGTAATGCGGTCTATTTAATAAAACTGCTTTATCACGTCAATATTTCGTCATATATTATAATAATAAATTACAAGGTTTTTGAATTTAGAATTTTTAAAAAGTCAAAAAAACATTTTTGTAAATAACGTGTAAATAAGAGTGTAATAAGGCGTAACGTTACTAGATATTATGTAAAATGTTACAATAAATATGGTTAAACATTTTACATAATATCTAGTAACATTACCTTGCTTACAAAAATGTTTTTTGACTTTTTAAAAATTCTAAATTCAAAACACTTGTAATTTATTATTATATTTGAATTTGTAAGTATTATTTTTACATCTTTCATTACTATAACTTCATATCCTTTGTAATATTGTAGATTTCCTCCTGACGAAGTTATAAAATATATGACGAAATATTGAGGTGATAAAGTAGTTTTATTAAATAGACCGCATTACCCATACAGCTTAGTTTATTCATTAACGAAGTCCGGTCGGTATTCCTTTTCAAATAATTTAATGTATAATAATATAATAAGCGGCAAGAATATTCTAACAATCTCTAAGCAAAGGTAGTCTGAATACAGCCTTGAACTTTCTTTCCAGCTTTCAATATTTCCAACAGCTGACCACTCATGACAAACAGAACGCTCTGTACATCACACTTATTTCTGAAGTGCGATTCCTTATCATGTTTTCATGTTGACACGCTCTAAACGATTGTTATTATCCCTTAAAAATTATTGCATCGCCAATCCTTAGTTACAATTGCTGTAGATAACAAAACAATTTATCTAATTTATCTAATAGAGTATAACTACTATCAAGTATTTTCACAGGCATATAAGATGTACTTGTGAATGTATTAATATCTATTTACCGGTAGCGTTCATTACGGTTAGAACGTTGTGACACTATACACTAACTAGAAATGGCAGAGGTTTCTGATGATGTTAAGAGTGTAGTGAACGAGATCATCAAAAACTATAAATTAAATCCGGCATCTAAATCACATATGGTCCAGGTTCAGAAATAGGAGACGGATTCTTGTCTAAAACATATGCGGTGGATATTAACAGTAATGGCAAGGAATCGATTAACTTGTTCCTAAAATGTGTCATAAACGTGAAAATTTCGGGTAGTACAGACGTGGGTGCCATATATCAGAATGAAATATATTTTTACGAAACCATCATTCCCGCATTTATGAAATTCTTAAAAGAGAAAGGAATCGGAGATGGTTTTCAAAACGTACCCCACTGTTCGGAAGCGTGCCAAAGAAGATCGTAGCTTTGGAAAACTTGAAGAAGTGTGGATACGAATTGTGTGACAAGGACCTAGTCGCGAACGAGCAACATATCGAGTTTGTCTTTCGAACATACGCGAAGTTCCATGCCATATCATTTGCATACAAAAATCAAAGAAGGGATGAGTACGATAAACTTAAGTCCGGTATGGGAAATTTTCTCCAAGAGATGCCCGAAGGATTCCGTCAGCAACAAGTCCATATTGCAGAAACAGCCCTTAATGATTTCTTTAAAAGTTTAGATAGTCGAGAAGATAAATTTATTCTAGATCAATTTGAATTCCTCAAAAATAAATTAATCGAGCACAGTAAAACAAGTTTCGAAATCAAAAGTAGTGATAATACTGTAATTGTACAAGGAGATTGTTGGTGCAACAACATGATGTTTAAATACGAAGTAAATTATTTCAGCAATTAATTTAATAATGCTATATTTATTTTGTATTTTGCAGGGCGATAAGAGGTATCCGTCTACTGTAATGTTGGTAGACTGGCAAGCAGTCAGAGTTGATACACCGGTGTTGGATTTGTCATACTTCTTCTATACTTCAGCTGCTAGTTGCAAACAGACGTTGGAAAGAATAGACGAATTTCTCGAAATCTACCACGAAGAATTGTCGAATCAAATTAGAAAAATGGAAAGCGATCCTGATGTTCTTTATCCTCTGCCGGTTCTTAAAAAGGAATGGAAAAAATATTGCAATCATGGCTTCAGTATGGCATTCTTCATATTGAAGGTGATGCTTGGAGAACAGAAAGATATGCCTAGCTTTGAAGGGAAAGACATCATAGATGCCCTTAGCGACATGTCTGCATTTCCAGTAGACGCCCGTCAGGACGAATATATTAATAGATTAAGGAATTTGGCACAACATTTTTTGATTAATGAATTTTTGTAAACTTTTCACTACCTATCAATTAAAGTGTTGTTGTGAAATTGTTTTCGGATAATTGTTATAAAGAAAATAGTCGCAGTAAATTGAATTGTTGGCATTCTTGAAGTGCTTTTGATATATATTTGAAATTAGACGCGAGCAGGAATTTATAGTAGAAGTGCGAATTATAACTGATAGTTTACCGACATTAGAAGTATTAGGAAATTCAAATGTCCGGCCGATTTGTTGTTCGATAGATAGATAGATAGATAGATAGAGGATGAATACTTGGGATAGGTCACGCGAGGCGGGTGTACAACTTTCTTATATCAATTAGCGAGAGAGTCGGTGTTTAGGAGGGGTAACGCGATAATTACATATGAATTAATGTCGGCTAGCGTTGTTTAAAAAAGCGTTTAGGGCAAACTTCATAATGCTTAGCAAGATAGGTGGGATTCCACTTAGAAAAGGGTCTAGCCGGTTAAGCATATGAAAGTTGCATTCGCATCTGATGAAGGGTTATTACCTTCTTTTCATTGTTCTTCATTTAAAATAGCCAGGCAGTTAATCTGACATCCCTAACCCCTATTGTAAGGGAAAAATTGGGGTGACAATCCTTGACGTGAACTTTTTTTTGCAGTACCTATTGAAGATACCTTTATGGAATTTAAACTGTACTTAACTATCCATAAACTCATTATAATATATTTTTTTCAGAATTTGAAAAACTAAACTAGGACTGGAAAACTAAAAAAAAAGGAGAAGTATATTTTTTGGGAGTGATTTTTTTATACTAAGCCCTAAAGTGACACCTAAAAAAATATATCTTATATGTTCGTTGGTTAGCTACTACATGTTAAAGTCACAAAAGGGTCCAAATGGTGGAACATCGTTAAAAAAATAAAAACCAATTATGAATATGTGCATATGTATCAATTATTTACCACAAACTGCACTAAAACCTGTAAACTATCTCTATACATATCGTCATAAATATGTTCTTATAACAAAGTATACACCTACAAATAAACTATAAACAATCAATATTTCGTAACCCATCGGATACGATGACGACTACTCACATCAGTACTATACTCGATGAAATATTCCCGTCAAATATGAGACTTCAGCATTTGACCGCACGAATTTGTGAACTTGTGATGTGTGATGTAGACTCGGTACAATGTTATCCTATAATGCACTATAATGAGTATGTACTGTAACGCTACACAGTAGCATACAGCCCGGATTAAAAAAATAAATTTTAAAAAAAATACATTAATTAAATTAAAAAAAAAATCAAATTTTACACATCCCAGTGTCATCTATCTTTATTAATTTTGATTTAGAAATGTGCCCTCTCACCAGCTAGATGGCATGCAGGGCGAGAAATTTCCGATCGAGGGTCGTTGACATAAAAAAATAACGAGTAGCTCGAGTAGCTCTCCTCGAGTAGCTACCCACTCTTATATTTAGTACGTAAAAGGCAAGCGTGCAAGACTGTTGCCTAATTGTCCTCTCCTTCAATTTCAATGTTTATGACCAGCTTAAATGATATCGTAGGCACGATAATGTTGTGCCTCAATGAAAAACAATTTCGTATGTGTAAATGAAACATTTGAGTGCGAATAAAAGTGATTTTATTTAATAAAAAAATTTTAAATGTGAACTTGTTTAAAATCAGACATAAATCCTTGGATATTTTTATCTCAGGTAAGTACGTGAGTCCGTTTAATTAATAACACTAAAGTTTTATAAGTAATTCCACTTTTTGCAACTTAAATTCATAGTTTCAAACATGTATACGTCTAAATCAAATTTCAAAATTCCCGCGATTTCTGACCGTTCAAACTAAGTTAAGCTAGGCTTAAATAGACGTGCGAGACAGAATTGCCAACCTTGATGGTAAATT
This sequence comes from Protaetia brevitarsis, assembly GCA_004143645.1. Lineage (NCBI taxonomy): Eukaryota > Metazoa > Arthropoda > Insecta > Coleoptera > Scarabaeidae > Protaetia > Protaetia brevitarsis. The sequence continues at coordinate 38,867 of RXPK01004793.1, forward strand.
ACTGGATATTGGTTCGTAACGTAAATACATAACAAATACTTATAAACCTATTTATACAAATTTCCCCAAATAACTGCAAACCGTTCAGTGATGATACAAACAATTTTCTAACCTCAACTCTTTCTGAACGAATAAAAATGAAATTTCTTATAAGTATAATTAAATTTAGATTAGAATTGAAATAATACGTTTATTTTTAGGTAGATTTGACGAGAAATACCTTCTAATCGGACGAATTCTGCGAACATCGGTGTGGATGGAACTGTTCAGGTCGAATAAGGGCCCTCGTGCATCGTAGTTACATCAGATCACGGAAAAATGGCTCGTTCAGGACAGGAACATAGGAGACTCAGGAAGAAAAATTACCCAAAAGGGTTGCAGGTAATTTGGATAATATTTGATGTGATGAACTTTGTTTAACAGTTAACAATTATTTTTAGGTTGTAATTTGGAATAAAAATGGATTTTATCGAAATCGCCGTTAAATTTTACAAGAACAAAATGGGATACGTCTGTCTCTAACAAAGGTCGGATGTTGAATGGTTCGAATTGAAAATGTTTTCACTGACTTGAAAGCGATTGTCTTCGTCAAGGAGTCCAACTGTCTGTGAAAATCCGTTAATATAAGCGAAATGAGGGGAACATCCATTGTTTTATATATGAGAATGCTCATGTGACCGTATGAATTGTCGAATGTTCAAACGAAATGAAAATAAATAATAATTACAAAATCTGGAATCACCTTACAATTGAAATATAATAAAGGTATGTGTCTCTGAATTGTGAGAAAAATACATTTGAAATGTTTAAACACTTATTACTATGTAAAATTAACAATCTTAAAATTCATTACTGCATCTAAAAAGTAGGCAACCACTTATACACATAGAATTGTTACAGAACTCAATTTCCAGCAATTTTCCGATGTCTGTCTGTTGACTTATTAGAGCAATTGGACTGCCAATGCATATACAAACGTTATTACACTAAATTTAAATGAAATAAATACACTGTAAAAAAAAATAAGAATATTTATTTGACTTGAACTTGGAACCAATTTTGATCTGTTAAAATCTATTGTAATAGTATACTATTCAAATTCTAATATTCATTTTCGATGTGTAGGTATATGACTGCTGATCATCTTGCTTCCTGATTATATCCTTTTCCTTATAATATCTAATTAGTTTTAAAATATAACTAAGTAAAACAGTACCATTCCCTTTTAAATCATAGTAGAATATATGTACCATAACAGTAGTGACTTATTCCCAGGACGATTCGGTTTTCATACAAGTTTTGTCAAGTTATAAGAAGTTAACTAGCAAGTCAAAACATAATTGGCAGGCCACATATACTTACTTAGAATTAGGCAAAAAAAAATTGTGTTAATGTAAGTTAAATTGTTTTATTGAGCATTTTGCGGCAGTTTTGAATATCTATTTTTTCTTGTTATAAATGTTGGCTGATAATATATAAGATACGCAACCGACCGTGTCTACTAGCTGTGGTGATAGTGTCGAAAATGACAGTTACGGCAGTAATTTGGATGATCCTGACTGTCAAGTATTCTACCAGAATAGTTGACTCAAGAAGAAGTTATAGGAGTTACAAATCAATAGAGATAAAACAACACATTTTTACTGTACATTATGTGATCTAAAGAAATCTTAACTACTGTGCTTTGCTTTACTCTGCACACTTTAAATGATTTTTATCAAATGACTTGGGCAATCTCTGTTTCCTTTTAGAATAAAAATTCTTCGTTTAATAAATGCTTGAAGGTAAGCTTATAAAGGCACAGTAATAAGACTTTTTTTTAGATTCACATGATATGCATATTCTTCTTGAAGCGAACTATTGCGGCAAAACACTTGAAAGGCGGGATCATCCAAATCACTGTCGTAACTGTCATTTTCAACACTATCACCACAGCTAGTAGACACGGTCGGTTGCTTAGCTATATATTATCAGCTTACACTTATGACAAAAAACCAAACACAATATGTACAGTATTTCTACAATAAAGTTGATATCTGTTTTGTCATGTTTTGCTAAAACATTTAAGGAAGGTATTCTAGACTAATATCATTCTTTAACATAAATAATATTCTTACCCCGGCACAGTTCAGTTTCATGGGTGGTAGCTCTACAGATGAAGCAATTTTCAAATCATTGAATAACATATATAAAATGTTGGATGAAGGTATAGGGTTGTGGGGAGTCTATTATTTGATCTAAGTCAAGCATTTGACCTGGTCAATCATAACTTGCTACTGCGTAAACTGTCACGATATGGGATTAGAGGTCAGGGCTTACGATGGCTCACATCATACTTAGGTAATCGTAAGCAATTTATTACTATTAATTCTAACAACACTACAAGCTCATCAGTAATTGATGTTGCCCGGGGCATACCCAGGGCTCTGTTCTCGGTCCCTTACTGTTTTTGATTTATGTGAATGACTTGAGTGATAGTTTTAATATTAATGACATTTACCAACTCACCGATGATACATCAATTATTTTTGCCGATTCTTCTGTAGCCGAGACGTCAAAGAAAGGAACTACATATGCACATAACATGTCACAATGGTGTAAATAATACTGCTTGAAATTAGTAACAAAAACTGAGCTTATATCTTCAATACAGGAGACAGCTACCGCGACCATCTTTGCTTATACGGTTGAACTCAAATGTCCTCTTACTTCAAATACAAAATTTCTTGGATGCATTATTGACGACATCTTTTCATGGCAATATCATATTTCCGCACTCTGTGCTAAGCTATGTTCTTTTAGTTATGCCGTGTCCAAGCTGCGAACTAGTGTTCATCGTGATGCTATTCTTTCGTACCTGCTGCTAAAACCGACAGCAAGCAGCTCCAATGTGAGACAACCAATTTCACTAGTATCAGGAAACTTACACATTGTAAATATAAAAAAAAGTTGAAACATCACTTGATATGGCTCGATCATAACAGAAAATCAAGAAATATCCATATAGATAGGCTATAATCAATACCTTTTGTTCTTATTGCCCATTTTTTTATCTGTTTGATATAATCATTGACGGTAGGTAAATAAATAGCCAAACTAATTCATGTTTATGTTTTGGCGCTTAATGTGGAGCTAGCATCGTGACAGTTCGGGTTCAAGAATTTAATTGACGTGTGAGTTACTGATAGCAGTGAAATCATGCAATGTTCATGATTTCATTGATCTCCTTCGAATCCCACAGATGTCGCCTAGTGCGACCGAAGTTTCCATTCAACTATTTTTGTATGTCATGTGAGGCATTACGCTTCCATTCTTCGTTTATCTTCAAACATTTGCCGTTTCATGAATGAATTGGTTGAAATATTAAGCAATTGTATCTCTTTCAAAAATTGGTTTTCTTCAATTCTACAGATGGGACAAAATGGTCACGCTCTTTAGTATCTAGATGTTCCATCTAAGCGTTTTTCGTGCACAGCTGGACCGGCCATTGTCTATCTGACCCGCTTACAACAATACATCCTTCAAATGCGGATCATGCATCCAATTAGGAATATTGGGAAGTTTGATAGCTGATATTCTTCAAATGCTGACTCCCCCTATGATGCGTTTTGGGTAAAATAGCGGAATAGCGATTCTGTTTCGCGTATACCTGTTAATTGCATAATTGTACCATCATTCATCCCAATTAAATATTCTCGCAGGAATACTACGCTATTTCTCAAGGTTTATTGTATATAGATCACACTTTAGTATAATGTATAACAATATAATAACCGAAAAGGGGCAAGAAAATTCTAGCATTCTGTAAGCGAAGGTAGCCTGAATACCAACTTAAATTTTCTTTGCAGCTTTCAATATTTCTAATAATTGACCACATGACAAATAGGAAGCTCTGCACATGTCACTTATTTCTGAAGTGTAACTTCTTATCACGTTTCTTTTTTTGCTTTTCATGCTGACACGATTTAAATGATTATTAAAATATCCCGAAAATCATTGCATTGTCAATTCTTAGTTACAATTGTAATAGATAACGAAACAATTCATCTAATTTAGAGATAACAGATATCGAATATTCTACGGCATATTAATGTAATCCATGAAATATATTATCTTTTAGTTCCACAGTAAACGGTTATTATAGTTAGAATATTGTAACCCTATCCGTTAACTAAAATGGCTGAAGTCTCTGATGATGTTAAGAGTGTAGTGAACGAAATATCAAACTTAATTGACTCGGCATCTAAGATCACATATGGTCCAGGTTCAGAAATTGGTGATGGATTCATGTCTAAGACATATGCGGTTGATATTGACAGTAATGACAAGAAATCGATTAGTTTGTTCCTAAAATGTGTCATAAACGTGAAGATTCCGGGAGCTGGTGACGCGGGTGACATATATGAAAATGAAAATATTTTTTAAAACTATATTCGGATTTATGAAATTTGAAAGAAAAAAGAGATGGAGATGTTTCCAAAACGTACCTCAGAGCTACGGAAGCGTGCCAAAGAAGATTGTGGCTTTGGAAAACTTGAGGAAGATTGGATACGAATTGTGTGATAAGGATTTAGTAGGGAACGAACAACATATCGAGTTGGTCTTTAGAACATACGCAAAATTTCATGCTATACCTCATTTGCGTACAAAGACCAAAGAAGGAATGAATACGAATAGACTTACGTCCGGTAATGGCAAAGATTTCTCAAGCATGCCGAAGAATTCGGTCAACAACAAGCGCATACAGCGGAGGCAGGCATTAATTATTTCTTTAAAGTTTAGATCCTCGAAAGGATAAATTTATTCTAGACCAATCTGAATTCCTCAAAAATAAGTTAATTGAGCACAGCAAAGCAAGTTTCGCAATTAAAGGCGGTGATAATTCAGTAATTAAGCAAGGAGATTGTTGGTGCAACAATATGATGTTCACATACGAGGTAAATGTATTTAAGCAATTAATTCAATAATGCATATTTAATTGGTATGTTGTAGGGCGATAAGAGGTATCCATCTAATGTAATGTTGGTGACTGCAAAGCAGTCAGAGCTGATACCCGGTGTTGATTTGTATACTTCTTCTATACGCGCTGCTAGTTGCAACAGACGTTGAAAAGTAGACGAATTCCCGAGATCTAACACGAAGAATGTCGAACCAATTAGAAAAATGGGAAGCGATCCTGATATTCTTTATCCTCTGCCGGTTCTTAAGAGGGAATGGCAAACATATTGCAGTCATGGCTTCGGCATGGCATTCTTCATATTGAAAGTGATGCTTGGAGAACAGAAGGATATGCCTAACTTTGAAGGGAAGAATTATGGTGCTTAGGACGTACTACTTTCCATGGAGACGCGTAGACGATTATTAATAGTTAAGGAACTTGGCACAACATTTTTTGCTTAATGAGTACTTGTAAACCTTTCACCATTATCAATTGTTGTAAAATTATTTTCGGGTAATTGTTGTAAAGGAAATAGTCGCAAAATAAATTAAATTGTTGGCATTTTTGGAGTGCTTTTGAGATATATTTTGATTGGTATAATATTGAAAACGAACTTATTTCATAAATGATCTTTATTATGCTTGATAACGATTGTAAATAATATTTATATAAATGAACATTTCGTTATGTCGAGAAATTCAACTCAATAATGTGGTTATTGATATAACGCATATTTTCTCAGTGTGTTTAAGATTCAATCTTTATTATACCTTTTAGAAATATCTAACACGATTCAAGCAGATTGGAGATCAACAGTAGCTGGCAACGATTTTTGAGTTTCTGATGACGTTAGGTATGATGGTTTGTATCACTATGTGGTTTCAACGCGAGAAGCAGGGCGAAAAGATGTGCAGGATATCTATACAAAAGTAGAGTTAGCACAATATGCGAAAAATGTGATATTGAATTATGCATAGAATGCTCTAAAAATTTCACACTAAAAATTTACGTTTATAGACTCTTTTTTTCTTTCTATTAGGAGTATCCCCTTTTTTAGTTTTTTTGTAAAAAAATGAAAAGCGTTCAGTGGTTTCCAAATATTGACAAAAATATTATTTAAAATGAGATAATAATATTTCCAGATATTCCATTAATTTTAATTTATTGCCGGTAAAAATAACAGATTAACGAAAAAAAAAATTCAGTAAATATTTCCTGTCTGCTTGATAAAACTTATGCATACAAACAACATTTGCTTCAGTCGGTATCTCTTAACGTCAGCGAGTTTCCTATTTTCGAAAATTTATTTCATCACAGGAAACAGCGTGTGTCCCCTCCATTTCGATGAACTTAACAGTCGAAGAGTACATTAAATAAGAGACACGTATTTTTTTTTATCAGCGTATCCCCACGATTTTGGGGTACAGCCCCCTCCAAAGTTTGGACGATTTTTCAATTTTTCCAAATATTTTCTAAATTATAATAGATATTAAATTTTCTTCTTAACATAATTTGCAGGCATATTGCATGGCCCTAATGGTGGCGTCGTCGTATTCGCAAAAAGTTATAACGGGGACGGGGTACCGTACCCCATTTTTTTACATTTTTTTCTTTTCTTATTCATCAAAAGAAGGCCGATTTACATAGAATACGATGATGTATAACAAGTTTAGAAAAATTAATAATTGTAAAAATAGAAAATTAATAATAAAGCTTCAAAATTAATAAACTTGTCTATTGATATAAATCAAATGAACTATAAAGAAATAAGTTTTTATCCTTAACATAATTTCCAGCATAATAGGTCCTCAAGGTAGATATCTTCATTAAAAAGCTAATAACGGGGACGGGTAACCCCATACCCCGCATTTTTTTTAATAATAAGTTTATTCATTATTCATCAAAAAAGATCGCTTTTACATAGAAAACAAGGTAATAAATTGGAGCATTAATAATAAAATAATTGTATAATAATATAAGTACATTAACAACAATTATTTGTTATCGTTACTTCCGCGCTCTCTTTTACTTAAATATTTCTTAATTTAGAATTGTATCTACTCGACAAGCTATGGTCAAACCTTTCTATGCCTACTAACTTATACTATATACTATACGAAACTTTTATCGATGGTAGCAATATAAATCGTTTTATCAACTGCAGTTAGTGACCGCGTTTTATATATTTCCGTATAAAATGTTATTTATTCTTAGACACCATAACCCTTTAGTGCGTATATATGAACAAATTTGCCTACACAGGACGAAGGATTAATAATACATACATATTATTTTTTTAATTATTTCAAGTTTTCGTGCGATGTAGGTGTACAATGCAAGTAATTCAATAGAGCATAAAATATAATAATGTGTTTGTAACAATTATAACATTTCGGAAACAATAGAAGAATTAGAAAAAATTATAATGCTTATAAATGTTTAATACATTACTACTGTAATGCGATTATTGGTATATATAGTATTTGCAATAGCGAACAAGATTAATATACACACAGTAATTAAGCTATGTAAGTATTACAGTAGTGATAGTCTGTGTAAAAGTGTTTAAAACACAGATTTTGTTTGCACCATGAACACCGCACAATAGCTGGTTTATTGCAAATACTACACGACGGTAGTATACACTACACAAAGATGCGCAGTCTACATCTTTGTTGAAACAAAACTCTACAGGCTTTTTAAAGGGCCCAGGTGTTTCCTCAACGTATCCACTCTTATACCACGAGTACTTGAATACATCGAAAAATCTTGGGGAAGAAAACTGATTATGGGTTAGGGATTGCGACTTAATAATATTATTTCTCTGATGTAAATCTATATCGTAGTTCATAAGAATCACTATATCCGAAAAAGAATATGATTAATCACCAAATCCCTTCTCGCGTTAAATTTATAATGCAAATTACCAATTATATCTGAAGTGACTGAATAATTAATTAAACTCACGTATGCGTAGATAAGTGCATATCAAATTCATCACAATAGACACGTACATATATTTATTTTGAGTTATTATTACTATTATTAAATTTCTAAATTTATTATACATCACCGTTTTCTATGTAAAAGCGATCTTTTTTTGATGAATAATGAATAAACTTATTATTAAAAAATGCGGGGGTATGGGGTACCCCGTCCCCCGTTATTAGCTTTTTATGAAAATATCTACCTTGAGACCATGTATTATGCTGGAAATTATGTTAAGGATAAAAACTTATTTCTGTTATAGTTCATTTGATTTATATCAATAGACTAGTTTATTAATTTTGAAGCTTTATTATTATTTTCTATTTTTACAATTATTAATTTTCTAAACTTGTTATACATCATCGTATTCTATGTAAAATCGGCCTTCTTTTGATGAATAAGAAAAAGAAAAAATGTAAAAAAAATGGGGGGTACGGGGTACTCCGTCCCCCATTATTAACTTTTTGCGAATACGGACGACACCACCCTTAGGGCCATGCAATATGCTGCAAATTATGTTAAGAAGAAAATTTAACATCTGTTATAATTTAGGAAATATTTGCTAAAATTGAAAAATCGTCCAAACTTTGGAGGGGGCTGTACCCCAAAATCGTGCGGATACGCCGATAAAAAAAAATACGTGTCTCTTATTTTAAGGTACTCTTTCGATCTGTTATGTTTCATCGAAATCGGAGGGGGACACCCGCCGGTGTTCCCTTGTCAGTCAGGCTGTGATCTATATGTGATCCATATGTTCTCAAAATTCCATAATTTTTTGAATTTCCAGGTTTGGGATCTTCTCTTGTAATTGTATGTTCTCAGAGACCCTAGTATTCATTCCATTGTAGGTTATACACATTGTAGGTGTGTACTATGTGCTTATTATCTAATAACGAAACAATAGCGTATTTATGTAATCCATTTATCAATAAAACGAGTCATTTAAGTTGAAGATAACCAAAGATAATCGAATAACTACATATAAAAAAATCCTTCCATATCAATACTTTTTCTATTCAACTCAACGCAGTGCTGTGAATACATAATTGTGTCGTTTTAGATATTAATTTTAAGAGATGTCTGCAGACATAGCCGTCTCCGATGAAGTTAAGCGTTTAGTGGAAGATATATTAAACAAGAATGGTTTTAAACCGACGTCAAAAATTACTTACGGCATTGGATCTGAATTGGGCGACGGATTTATGTCGAAAACCTATGCGGTGGATATTGAAGATGAAGATAAAAAAGAGTCACTACATTTATTTTTGAAATGCGCCATAAATGTCAAGTTTCCCGGTGGTGTTTTCTTCGAACAAATTTATATTAATGAAATATATTTTTACGAAGTAATAGCCCCGGCATTCGCTGAATTTTTGAAGGAAAAGGGTATCACGACCGGCTTTCAAAACGTACCCAGATGCTATGGAAGCATGGAAGACAAAATTCTGGCTTTGGAAAATTTAAAGTGTAGCGGATACGAATTGTGTGATAAGGAGCTAGTCGGAAACAGACAACACATAGAACTGGTATTTAAGACTTATGCGAAATTTCACGCTATTTCCTTTGCATACAAGGACCAGAAAAGGGAGGAATATAATAAAATCGCAGAAGGTATGAGGAATTTGCTTGATGGAATGACGGAAGAGTTCGACAAACAAAGATTGGAAGCCGCAAGAAATGCGTTTAACGACTTTTTTGCGCAGTTACATCCTAAGAAAGATAAATTTATTTTGGACCAATCTCAATACATGACAGAAAAGCTAATTGAGGATGCTGCAGATTTAGCAAGCATAAATGCGAAAATGCTGTTATATTACAAGGAGATTGCTGGTGCAATAATATGATGTTCAAGTACAAGGTAAATTATATAGGTTTTAGTTTCAATTTAGTATTACACAAATCATTTTTTTAGGAGGGTAAAGCCGATCCATACGACGTAATGTTGGTCGATTGGCAAATAATAAGAGCGGATTCGCCGGTATTTGACTTATGTTATTTCTTCTACACAGCGGCAGCTAGTTCCAAACCGATGTTGAGACAATTAGATGACTTTCTGGAAATTTATCACGACGAGCTCTCCGCGCAGATGCGAAAGATGGGAGCGACGCCGAGGTTATTTATCCTCTACCAGTGCTAAAGACAGAGTGGAAGCAATACAGCAAATATGGTTTTTCGATGGCATTCTTGATATTGCGAGCTATGCTTTCAGATAAGGATAAAGATAACGTGCCCAACTTTGAAGAAGTCGACGTTATGTCTGCAATGAGCGAAACTGGATTTTCCTTAAACGAGAGGGAAGTCGAACTTGTCAATAGATTGAGAAATTTGGCTCAACATTTCCTACTTAATGAATTCGTTTAATGTTCGTTGAATATGGTGTTTTATTTTTTAGTTTATTTTATTTATTATATGCATTATTGCCTGTATATTATTGTACCGAAAATCTAGTAATATTTACATAATAATAAATACACTTTGGATCAATTTTGGATATCTGTCGTAAATAGGTTATTATCATGACTTAATAGCCAATAGGAATGGCTTAAATAGATCGAAATGATAATCACTAAAATAAAAATATGATTTAAATCAAAGATTGTTTGATTAATAAGTTAGAATAATTAATTAAAGGGGACATTTATATGCAATCTTTAATTATATTACATCGTTCATTTCGCTTAGCAATTTATTACCTAAATTTTATTATTCTGTTTGACTATGGCTTTTTAAAGAAGATTAGATGCTACTCAAATCTAACGAGCAAGCTTATACACAGCAACCCAACAATATAATTTGTACTAACCTTGTGAATTCTCTTATCCGTAATTATTTAGTCTAATTTTCTTGATTTGCGGTTGGTTTTTATATAAATAAATTATTGTATGTATGTATAAAATTGTAATAAAATATTATATACATTTGAATATTATCGTGGAAATTATTTCCATTCATGTCAATCAAATTCTACTAAAACAAGTGTAATAATATAATTAGTTCATAGAAGTAGACAACTCAAAAGTCCAGAATACAGACCATCAATAACAAAAAAAAAAAACAATTAATAATCAAATAACTACCCGAAATATTTAATTAACAAAATTTTTCAAAGTGGATTGTATAATATAGTATTTAAATCATTATTATTATTTATATTGTATAACGCTAATACTAAAATTCAACTAAAAGAAAAAAAACACCGTCTTTTAATTAATTTGAGATTCATCAAACGTAATTTATAATTTATCTTCCACCGCATACACACTTTATTTATGAAAACTAAATTATTACAAAGCATCCCAAGCCCGTGCTCCACCTATAAAGGTACTACACGAGGCTAAGTACTATATGGATTTCAAAACAATTGAAATGTTCCTACTCTAACTAGATGATTTCCCTATGATTCTTAATAACAAAAATATAATACAGTAGCCTCACGACCATATGAATACTACTTTTGTGAAATGATGAAGTATGTGAAATATGAGTAGTTCACATAACCGCGAATCTACCGTAAATCGGTCAACTATCAGTTATTATTAAATGCGCCCATGAAACGACCTTCGTTATCTCTCAGCATTCGCCAAGGACGCTGATTATATATAATATACTTATATAAAATTAATGGCCACGGAGTCAGGGAAAACCATGGCAAAAACCTTACTCTGGGAGAATCTGGGAAGTCCAGACTTATTACTGATAGCCGC
>RXPK01004794.1:0-50182 GCA_004143645.1 Protaetia brevitarsis
CTCACGTTTTTGTTTCTGCACAAATTGTAATAACCCTTTTTGAATAATTTGATTGTTATTTAGCATCTTCGCTGTTAAAAATTCCTTCTTTATTAAATTAACCTTTCAATTTGGGGTATTAAGAAAGTCAGATTCTCTTTCACCACACTACTTTCGTGGTTAGATTCAAGTTGAATTCGCGAAGAAACTCGAGGTTAATGTTCTGTGCGCCCTTAAAATTTATCGTTGACTGCTAAATATTTTTTCTTTTTTCATTTTAAAAATCATTTTGCATTTCAATTCGTCAGTACACAGAGAGACGTATATTTTGGCAAAATATAAATAAATGTTTATTTCAGAAAAAGATTAATTGAAACAATTTAGTACTCGATGACAACGGCTTATGTTCAGGCTTCTTTTCTCAGAGATTTCGACTGATACGTTAAATGATATATATCGAGTATTCAAAACGGATTATCAAATATTCACAACCTATATGTATTCGAATTCAGTGCAAAGAGGTCTTTCATACTATCTAATAATATACAGGGTGTTGTATTTAAAAAAAATGCAAGTTGCGTTCATTTGTCTACAAATTTATGAGATAATGTCAACTTTGACAATTGTAAAAGATGATAGAGCTAAAATTCTATAACTTTTGTATCTAATGCGCTTTTCTATCTAAAATAATACAGCCCTTAGGTAGGAGTCAATCGTACATATAAATCGCCAAATCAGTAGACCTCATCCGGAACTCTTACCATTTTTAAGTACCCTAAATATGGATAAATAGGTCGTTAAAATACAAGCAGTTTCGCGTTTAATTAAATTTTGACACCTGTTGACCCAGCTCCACATCGCTGCTTGAATGTAGGGCTTCATTTGGCGCCATCAAATCTCATCGCCACCTCTCTAACGAAAGCTTCGACATGAATATTACAACACACAATGCGCGCAAGGAAAAAAAAACCGGAACATCTTCTGAATAAACCAAACTAATCAGACGAGATTCGCACGGTGCCACGTAAGCATAAACAAACACATATTGTTCTCCCCCGCGCGCATACAACGCCATCTAGGCGACAAACACGGCGAACGACGACGGCGCGTAAGTGGCGTAAAACTAAAAGGATATTAATAATTCACCGGCTTCCTTATTATTTACAAGAGTGTCGCTCGTAAAGAGACACGTTACTCTCACTCTGTCTCTCTCTACCATTCCCATTCGGTCGCTCTATCGTGGGTTTTGCATGTGTGCGCGCAGAGCGCCATTCCATTTCGTCGGCGAGTGTCGAATATAACGTCCTGGCTGTGTTATCGCACCTGCCCTGATATCCGTACAGCAGGAGCGCATCTTTGTTTTTACGTTTTGAATATTTAACTTCAATCAAGGAGGCGTGTCCCGTTTGACAGTGTGCAACGCGCTCGGACAAGGTAGTTCCCGTGAACATTAACTACATATTTATGCGCATTATAGATTATTCAGTGGCAGCCCTTCGTTTTAGATTTCTGAGCGATTGCCGCGCGACATCTGTTGGATTTTTTATGACATTGTTGCGGGAACGGTCGACGTTAATATTTGACGATATCGCAGGAGGTTTACGAGAGACTTCGTGTTATGGGCGGGTATAAAAGTGTCGCTTAGAAAGCAAAAGGTGGCTGTAAAATTGTATTAAGGCCCCTAAACGTAGAACGTGGTGTTTTATGCTAAAAAAAAAAATCACATTGTTTTTAAATTGAAAATGAAAATGGATCGGATTAAGAGGGTGTCGTGACTTTAACATCCTCTGCGTAATGCTTTGCTATAAAAAAAGATTTTAGAAAAAAAAATGTTAAGACATCTTGATCATCGAAAATAGCTACGTGCGAGGTCATCGTATTGAATAAATGATAACAACTATGTAACACGTTTTTTGTCCTTGAGTAGTAAGCGTTATTTCCAACTTATTTATGCTTCAAAACAATAGAAAAACGCTTTTATTCCCCTTAATTTTGCTTTTGTGACTAGGACAACGAAAATTTGAAATATACCCACATATGTATATTGTATGTCCACTTAAGTATAAGACAAATGGGAAAAAAATTTATTGTTGAATTTATAAAAAAAAAAATATGTAAAATAAAAGTTGGTGCTTCTTCAAAAACATATTTTATATTCAAACTTAGTTAAAATGCGTGGTTTTGCTATAAATTAAGAGAAAATTAATTGTCTTGAGAATAAAACACGCTTATTTTTAAAGATACCAAAAAGGTCCATTAGCGAAAAGTACTTCAACTCCCTAAATGTGCCAAAATACAAATTTTCAAAGTAGAAATCAAAGAAATGGAATTCTACAAAATTAGCCAAACATTGAAAAAACACTTTTTTTTGTAAAAATGTGTTTTTTCGACTTTTACTTGAAAGTTGGTATTTTTGCATATTTAGGAATTTGAAGTACTTTTTTTCTAATGGAACTTTTTCATATCTTTAAAAATAAGGGTGATTTATTCTCAAGACAATTTCTTTTCTATTTTCTTAATTATAACAAAATCACGAATGTTAATTTTAAACCCCAAATATATTTCTAAAGAAGCACTGCCCTTATTTTTATATATTTTTTTTTATAGATTCAATAATATTTTTTTTGGCCCCATATTTAAGTGGACACAGTGTATATCTCCAATATTTTCTCCTTACGGGTGAGCTTTTTAGGAGTCATCGTAGTTCGAGAAAGTTTGGGGACGCTTTCTCTGATCTACGACTCGCACAGTTTCATCCAGCAAGTTCCACTGCTTCAGCCTAGAGGTCAAAATCTCAACATTGGACTTGGAGAGTCAAAGATCTCTAACTAAGTCGTTCTACGTTGATCATGTCATCTGATTCTACAATATTTTCTTCACACTCCGACTCGCTGTTGCTGATTGAAGACGCCTGATCTATCTTAGGAGGAGTAGGTAATGGAAGCTGACGGCTGTCTAATACTGGGGCCATGGATGAAGGAAGGTCCGGATACATTACAGCAAGTGCATTTTTGCCAGTACGGCGTTTGGAAGGGTCCACAATGCAAAAGTAGCAGTTGCTTGAGTGGTTAGTGGGTTCCCGCCAAATGCTTGGAATTGCAAATCGCATAGATCTCTTTTCTCCCCTATACCATCCTCTTATCTTAATAAACTGACCACAAACATAGCAAAACGCGTCTGCTTCATGTTTGCAACCTCTTGAAGCCATCATCTAATTAGAAAATAGGTATAGTGAAATGAGAAGTACATATACACACCGTTTTGAGCACTAAAATCGTGGGACGAGTCTTATATATCAGCTTTAGGAGTGTACACGTTTTGAATGGAGGGACGTTGGAACATTGGATCTGTCAAAATTTAAAATAGCGCCTGAACAATATAGCAATAAATTATCAAAGCAGGTTGAGTGGTTGAAACATCTTTGTTGTGATATTTTTGTTTTGTTTTCCAAAAAAAAAACAAATCTAAAGCCGAAAATGCAGATACTTGTCACTTTGACAGACATATTTACTGTCATTCCTATAGTAAATGAATTCACTTCCGTCACTGATGTCTTTAGTTCTCGTATTCTACGTCGAACGACATAATATATACTTCTCATTTTGGGTTTGCTTGTAAATTTTAAAATGTCATTGTCTTGGTCACAAAAGCAAAGTTTGTGGGAAATAATCGACTGACTTATACTTTTCTGACATAAGAAAATAGGAAATGATAGTTACAACCCAAAGACAAAAAAAAAATAATAGAAATTGTTACATAGTGTAATATAATAAGAAATCTAATAATCTTAAAAATAACAAATTAATGTATGATTCGAATCCTGCGTGAGGAAAAAAAAATTCTTGGGAAAAATTACTCCTAATTATTACAGTTAAAAGCAAAAATACATTAATTTGTTATTTTCTCACTGTAAAAAAACTTGCAATCTTTGCAATCTTAAAAATGTTTAATAAAGGCGATTAATTTCGAAGCAATCTTTAAACCAGTTTGGAAGCCACAATTTACAATAGAAAATGCAAAAAAATAAGAATGAAGCAAATATAGATGAAGGATAAAATTAACTAAACAATACAAATTTTAACATTAAAACATTAATGTAAATAGAAATAGTATGTAACAAACTAGTAAAGTTTAGTGTTACAATGATGTTTGTTGTAATACGAGTACAAAATTGAATTATGAGTCGCGTAGCGGCGAGTACGAGATTTCTTATCCATTTGCAAAAACAAAATCTGTATATATAAATCCTGTCTATAACAAACATATAAATATTGATTGTAACAATTCAATTTGCACGTGCTTTTGTTAGTAATAGAACTTATTTTGTGCTTATTATTAACGATATTGTATTAGCTTACATCCCAACCCAACCAGTTGATTCTATCTGAAGCAATGTACTGGCGTTACTTCGACTAGCCAGCGGCGTTAATTAACAATTGATGTTTATTCAGATAACCAACGCGGGCAACCTGATTGATCAGCTTCCAATGCGCTTCGTCACGCCGACAAAAGGCACAGTCCAGATCATAAATTATGGTTTATATAGCGTCTCTGTCAAAGGCTACTGCGTTACGATTCTGTGCGGGTATGGCCATTTCCGTAGGGTCATTTAGTATTCTATATATAACTTTTTTTTTTATTGAATAATTCCGATTGAAGCCACAGCAGAATATTTTTAAATTGAAATTAACGCGTCGAGATGAATACGTGAACAAAAATAGTCAAAATTGAAGCACTAATAAAATTACTTGCTTTAAAAAAAACATTTTGCCACAAACTTCACTGTAAAGCTATCATCATTAGCTATAATACTAAATTTTTAGTTTTCTGGCCTATAATAGCAAATACGTTAAACATATTCTACAAGTACAGAAATTGCCGTGAAGATGGCGGTTTCCTATTTCACTACCTAACTTTCCATACTCGATATAAGATTGCTACATGCAGATATAAGACTTGTTCCAACACGAAGTTTGCGTACGGTTCTTGATCACGTGAACCAATCATATAAAAGATTGGAGTTATCTGATTGGTTAACGTGATCAAGAACGGTACGAAAACTGCATGTTGGAACAGACCTACACACAAAAAACTAATTACTCAATTTGAATATAAATGCATCACATTGACTATAACATAACTTCCTATATAAGCAAGAAGATGATGTATTTATATTGAGAATAAAATTTGTTCAGTTTTCTAAACCCGTGAATTTGTTAGACGAAACAATTTTTTAGTTCAAATGTAATCAATATACTAAAATCATTATGAACAAATAACAGTTTCACCACAAAAATAATTATTTTAGATTTGAGTAAATAGATTTTCTCAACTGCTCAACTGGAAACTATCATATTTATACCTTAATAATTTATGTACACTTGATAGAAGTATGTATATAAAAATATTATTTGAAATATTGCCATTATTTGTTTCCAAAATATAAGTATATTAAACTGATAATACTTACCTGCTTAATCTAAGCATTTCTGCTATTCAAGGGTAATAATTACCTACTAATTTTGTGTCTGTAACACCAAAAAATCTCGGTGAGGGAAAATTAATAAAGTAACATTATGTAATTAAATAAATTTACTGTCATACTTTATTGTTTTACTATGTTTGGGAGAAGGTATCGTATCGGGGTTCTCCAGGAGTGCGCACGGGATATTGATGCGTAGAGGTATAGATGTTATGCGTATCCGTCGTTGCAACCGATGTTCTCGGGATACTTCCCACTCAATGCCTGGGCCTGGTATCTAGTTGGCGTTGGTTACTGATATAATTTCAATGAGTATAATAATTTGCTGGTATTACCTACTGAAAACTAATTACTAGGAAATACCTCCATATGTGTGTTAATATACATACCTACCATGTTCATATATTATCGACACAATGGCGCTGACTCTAAGTATTTTAAACCAGTAATTAATACTAGATAACACGTACGTACTTACCTTCGAATAATTTAAATGTAGCATCTGTGCATCAGCTCTATTCCACCCCATTCTCTAAGTAGCTGTGAAATGGCTGGGGCATCCAATTAGATTTACTTACACTCACAACCAACAACACTGATCGCTGGCCAATCAAAAAGTGACGCCAAGTAAAGCGTATTGCTGTGTACTGAAGATACAAAAGAAAAAGCAAAATGAAATTAAAAATAGAAAATTAAATTAGCTAGCGGATAAATCAAAAGGGCGCAAAAGAACAATTAAACTCAGGGTTACCCTCGCAAATATTAAAACTTGAATTTAATCAAGAAAAGTAAACTGTGTGTGAAAGAAATCTGACTCTCTTTAATGACTCCAAAAATTCAAAAGGGTTGAATCAAAAATAAAAGAACAGAAATTTTGAAAGACGTTAAAAATCATAAATTTTATTTAAAAAAAAAAGAAATAAAAAAAAACATCTAATACAAATTGCAGTAAAATTAAACTTGGACTTGAGGTCCTGGACGAAATCAAAAACTGCAAGAATCTACAATTACAAAAGGACAATTCAAATCCTTTAACAAAGCAAAAGGTAAAATAGTTCAGGAAGGTAGTCGTTATTCACGAAAATTCACGTGGTTTCGAAATTAAAACAATCTACAATAATCGTGGAGAAATCAAGTAAACTAAAAAACATGAAAACTAAATTACAAGCACAAAGCTTCTATTCACCAAACCCGAGGTGATTAATGAATAATTATAAAACAGCAAAATTAAAAAAAAAAAAACGAAAAATTAACTCCTTAAACTAAATATATCTTTCTGCACGTAAAATAATAAATGATCCTATATCTAATTTGTGTACACAAGAATATAATACCAATTATTATATAGCGAGTTCCTTGATGGATTAAATAATTTCAAAATTAACGCAACAAAACTTAAAATCAAAATGAAATACCAAAATGGCAGCTAACAATATAAATTTACATGTACTTACTCCGGCATCTTGTCAAAGAACTGCCTTACAAGGTTAAACAGTCGCATATGTATGAAATATAACAGCTGCGTGCGCTACACCTAACGCACAATGATCATAGAATAAGATTTCAAGGAAAGACATGAACTATATGAGCAAATAAAAATATATAAAAGAGTGAAATTAACTTAAAACAACTGAACATTTAAATACATAATTAACCAATCAACCCACTAACTAACTCTTATACAAAATAAAACAATTTGAAATTTCTCGCAACATTGACAAAACAGATCGTAGTAAAATAAGATCACTGAATTTACGAAAACAGGGGTGCCAGGACACAGCAGTATGTATATGCAAAACACCCTAACCTCCCTTAAAAAGAGGGAACCAATGACAGATAAGTTTTAGTGCAATAAACGGTGGGGCAAAATTCATTTCAAATGTTTCAATATTATGGTAATTTCAATTTGGTATTTCATGTTTTTAGTACAAAACATTTAATAATTTTATATAGTAATTCATTATACCAAAAGTATAAGGGATTTTATTTTGAATCTACAGACTTTCTCACTATGATTCGCATAGATTTATTCCTTACAACAATAACAATGCTCATTATGCTCAAGTATATGTCAATGCAAATATTTATATTTGTTCTAAGGGTATATTATATTTTCAGAGAATTTACTCTTATGTTCTAACCAACAAGATTTAGTTCATTTAAATATATATTAAATTTCGATTTTTGAATAAATGAAAATATTCAGATTGATAATAGTAGATTGTTTTTTTGTGTGTATAGTTTATCAAATATTTATCTATTTCTTGCCAGATAAATATTTCTTAGGAAATGTTATCACAACCACGAATATGGAGAGGCTACGGGTGACTGACGTGGTCAGTGGTTCTGAGTGAGCATTAAAAATTTTCATATTTTGTTTGCCTTCTATGCATTTAATTCCAATTAAATACACCTCTACCATGGCATTTTCATTTGGGCGATATTTTCATTTCTGTTAGCAAAAAATTAGTTAGAAATATTACTACCAAAAGCAAAAAATATCTGTATGGTTTTATTATGGACACAGAATTGCTCCCAAATCATACAGAAATTTTACCAACAATTTTTACTTTTGAGTGTACTTTTATGATGTTTATTCAGCTAAATATCCATAACTAACTCGGTCAAGTTTGATTTTCACTCCCGCAAATGATATACCCGGTTAATGCGAGGCAAAATTCCTGAATTACTCATGAATAACAAACGCCCCAAAGAAGCTTTACGTTAAACTTCTACCTAGGCGTTCGTAAAGTGCGCTAACGTACGGGGGCGAAACAGAATTTTAAAGCGAGTGTACATAAACGTGTTTGCCGCGAGTTTAACAGATCAGGGTGAGTTTAGTATAACACACTGTTCGGTATACACACGAAATTAGTTCGTGGAAATTTGGAACAAATAAAGAAGGGAGAGAGAGAGAGAGAGAGAGTCGTCCTCGGCTGCCTCGTTGAAAGGGTAGACAAAACAAACGCGTGGAATAAACGACAAGGGTACCATGGGTAGCGGTAAATTAAAGTGTCAATTTTGGATAACGCGAATAGTAGTACGTGGGGGAAAATTGCAGTGCCGTTGCGCGTTTAGGTTTTAATCGTGCATATCGTAGGTGGTGCATGTCAAAATGTAGATTGCACAGTGTAACATGGGACGAATTCCTTTTTTAAAACTGTTTTCCGATGCAATTTAAAAATCTGTTAGTAAGTAAAATTTTTAAGCTTTAAGGTGCAACACTCAGCAAGAACGAAAAAGTATTTTTTTTGCTTTAAAATTAAATTCCAAGTATAGCCAAATGAAGAGCGAAGTATCAAAGCAAAGGTCAGAGTGGACTATTAGATTATGTGGATTGATTATGTAATCTTATACAATCATTTATAACGATTAGAAGGAACAAAAAACTAACAAGAGAACACCGGTAATTGTGTTTCTTGCTTCCAAAAGTCCATCACCGTCGAAAATAATTCATGATATGTATCATGAATTATTTTCCATCGACGATGGCATTTTCAAATTTTGTGAGAACGTATTCAGTAATAAATCGTAATGTGTCCGTGTGGGTGCCACCACTATTAACGCTTTCTTCCAATCTGTATAACTGTTGCAGTGACTTTTACGGTGATTTTATTCCAGAGAAATATTACAAAAGTTATATATAAAACCATCTGCACAAATATCATACAACTATCTAAGAAATTAGAAAATATTAGACAAATCCGGAATGCTCAAAACAAAACTAAGGCCAGGTGGAGTATTATGAATAGAAACATACATATGTTCATCCTGACAGAATAACGGCTAATGACGTTATTAAAAATGATAGTTTTAACAATCGTAATACTTTTAACGAATATTTTATTATATTTTAAATTGCTACGTCTAATACTGCTCCTTTAAGGCGAATCTGGACGTCCAAGTGTGCGACAGAGATACATATATCGGAAAAGTATTCCGCGCTTTTTGGGAAAACGGTACGACCGATTTTGAAATTTTAAACTGTATTTGTCTTAAAATAATGTTTGAATTTGCGCCAATGTTTTAATTTTTTCATTTTCTATGTATTTAAATTTTTAAATGTTGTAAGTTTGTTATTAAAAACAATTTCTAAAATCGGCTCAACGGCGCATGTGAAGACCAATGTCTTAATGACAAAACTTTTTTAATTTTTGAATTTAGACTAATAATAACGCCCGAACAGAAATATTCATTTTTCTTTTTTCCATCAAATGCCGACAGGCCGCCGGCTTCTATCGTAACCTAACGCACAGACCGATGTTTGTTTTGAGGACGTATCTACGTACAGATCGTCTGCTATGGTATCACCTAAGGCATAAATATAAGGATATTCAATTCTGTTTTCAGTTCTGTCTTTTTGTGTATTTTACACCCAACCAAAACTTCCTACCTATGTTTTAAATAAGTGGGAAATTCTTAAAATGTGTAGATATTAATAATAGATAATGTATCTACTTTTTATTAACGAGTCATAATATATAATACTAAACCAGTTCAATAATTTCCTGATGCCAATTGTATTACGAAACAGAACATCAATAAAATGCAAATAAAAAAAATGCATACAGCCATTTTTTTGACTGGGTAAAATGTTCCTATAGATTACAATTTCTTTTATATCTGCTTAGATTACATACCTTGTATCATAGTCATTTATATTGACCGCCCTAGAATTATTTTTGGATTTTGGCGCACTGAAATACGCAATGACAAAGTAATAAAATGTCTAGGTAAGTAGATATGGAACTTACATTTTGTACAATAGAATATTAAATCTTAGAAGAAACCTTTTTTCTTTTCGCGCTGATACGAAGATGCTTTCGCCTTTTGACGAGTATCTTTTATCCATTTTTAGATAATGCGGTTTGTTACTTGTAAGAAAGTAAATATTCTTCAGTGTGTGTGTTGAGTGAGGTTTGTATGTTTATGACAGCGTGTGGCACCCTGACTCATTTATCACCAGTTACCCTATAGGAAGTTGTATTGTGAAATCATAGATACAGGTATAGAATAACACTCAATGAAACGTAGCGAGTACTCTAAATAATCTTAGCAATTGATTTTGGGCACATGTAATATAGAAGGCAAACAATTCATACCATTCAAAAAGACAAGGGGTATCTTTCTTTTTCGATCTGACTATCGCTTGAGGTTTATTCCTGCAATCACGTGTTCTACAAATGCTCTTCACATTTGTGCATACCTCCAGATAATTTAGTTTTCGGAAAACAGCAGTTACTCAATTTACAAAATAAGTCACTGATTCTACTGATTCATAGTACGGATTATATTATCAGTGCAATAATTATGTATTTCTGAATTAATAATATTCTTTGTAGCCTAGTAAATCAAATAAAATTACTGATAGTATCTTATTAATTTGCACTTTAATTTTGATTTTTCTAAAAAAACCATATGAAATAGTGTTACCCTATACATTCAAGTTCATATGACAGACTAACTAATGTTTTGAAAAGATCTGATTACTCGAACTTGTATCATTTCTGTAGCGCACTCAATTCGACGAGTGTGCTACCGTCCTAGTTATGGTTGTCTCGGCGGACGAGATCAAAGAGAAAACGCATTTTCCTCTTTCGGACGTTATTTGCTATCAGAAAGAAATGAAAAAAAATGTTTTAGTATTAGTAAGGACCGCTGAACCGTCGCCCTTGACCACTTTTTTATTTTTTATTTTTGGAAGCCAAATAGAACCAAACAAAAAATTTAAAAAAAGAAAATTTAAAAAAATAAAACATTGGCGCAATTTTAAATACTGTTTTCAAAACAATCTCTTTATCAAATTTAAAATATTTTGACTGGTATGTCTAAAAACAGCGGAAGAAGACCCGCGCCATCTCCTGGAAGAGAATATCATTAAAAAGCCGTCCAGATTCGCCTTAAGTTTTCAGATCCCATTTACAAAAGAGTTTTCACTCTTTTTAGAACCAGCTACTAAAACTGAAATATTCAATATCATTATGAGCATGAATAATTCAAAATCAACTGGTTTTGATGGGATATGCGTTGAAATTTTTGAGCATGGGGTTCCTCACTCTCCGCAATCGTTTTAAATTTCCATTCACATTAAATTTAATGTTTTGGTAAGAATTAGTCTTTTTTTACGATAATTTAATCTAGTATTTCTTTTTATTTGCAAACTTCTCCTAGACCCCTCACCATCAAACTGCACTAAATTGGACGTACGTTTCGATAGCAAAGCTATCATCATCAGCAGATACACTGAACTGTATTTTTTTTTTTTTATATTTGAAACTGTTTTTATTATTATTTTAAAATTTAACTTGATTTGAATTTATTAATATATATGTTACGGCTTAAGCGTAAACTCGGCTGGTTTGTATACTATCTAGCTGGTTTACAGAATAACTAATCAGCTGGTTTATTTATGAGAAAATTGACTTTTTAATAAAATAGCCAGGATATTTTAGCTATTTTATAAACATATTAATTAATTTGTGAGCTAGTAGAGATTTATTGGCTAGCTTATAAAATAAAAATATTTTTAGACGGTATGCATACTAACCAAAGTAAATGTGGTTAATTGTATGGAAAACTTTCTATAATCAAATGAAATAATATTGGCTAGTTTATAAACTCCCATTCCTGGGGGTTTGTTGAGGTTATATTTATCTATATACATGCTCTTAAAAGTGTTTATTATGTGTATGTTTGAGCTCGTATACGTATATCAAAATAGTTGGTTTCGAATGAAAATAAAGTTATTTGTGTGTTCTAATAAGAAAAGTCATGTCAAACGATATGATGGAGGTGAACTTTACCTCCACAGACATTATTCAAGATTTTTTAAAACTGAAACTCTTTTATTTTGCCGAATAACTTAGTGTCTAAATTCGCTAAAATTTCTGATTAGTTTATAAAATATCCAATGTGTTTGTTAAAATAAATAAATATAATTTATTGGTGCTGGCTATACAAAAGTGTTGTTAATATGTATTACAAATTATTTCGATTTTCATGTAATGCGACCTGTTTATAATGTAGCTAACATTTCTGGCTATTATATCTAACTCAATTCATAGTAAACAAATAAGCGAATATTATAACATAGTTTATAAACAAACTAACTACTTCCGCTATCTTATCAAAAAGTCAGTTTTCTCATAAATAAACCAGCTGATTGGATATTCTGTAAACCAGCTGGATAGTATACAAACTAGCCGAGTTTACGCTTTAGCCGTAACATATACATTTTAAAATCTTAATTTTTCAATTTTATTTAAACATCGCCATTTTTTTGGGTGTTTTAAAAGCAACCTCAAAATTATTTCATTAAATTAAATCAATCAATCGCAAATACCACTTCCATTGTAAACTTCTCCTAAACCCCTCACCACAAACTGCACTAAACTGGACGTACGTTTCGATAGCAAAGCTATCATCATCAGCAGAAACACTGAACTAAATAACTACACTAAAACTACCCTAATTTATACCTAAAAAAGGTCATGGTACAATGATCACGGTCATGGCTGACTGCCGTCATGCTTAATTAGTCACTAATCCTAACTCCGCCTAATTTACTACTTAATAAACCGTAAAGACAAGAATTTAATGGTCCTAAATCTGAATTCATTAAAATATGTTTGTTTTTATATATTTCCATACCCTCATAACAATTTAATTGCACATAGTTGTTTTTAACTAACTTTATATTGTAAACTTTATGATTTTCTTCAAGCATATGTAGGGCTACACTAGATTTGTCAAACCTTCTAAATTTAAGATGAGCCAAATGCTCCTTGTAACGCGTTTTAATTGATCTTTTAGTTTGCCCAATATATACATGATCACAATCTTTACAAGATATCTTATAAATACTTGATTTGTCCAAATTATCTTCTTGATCTTTAGGGTCACCTAAAATATTTTTAAGACTATTATTTGAAGTAGTAACTATGTCAAGATTGAATTTAGAGAAAATTTTTTGTAGACCTTTCGTGTAACTTGGATAAAATGGTAATTTAACATATTTCTTATTCTTCTTGTCACCAATTTCTAAAGTATTCGCATTTTTAATTCTTATTTTGTTTTTATGTTTTCTAATGGTGTTATATACAACGTCTTCTGAAAACCCATTAAATGCAGCGATTTTAATAATTTCTTTAAGTTCTTTATTATATCGTTCTGTAGATAGAGGGAAATTAAGTAAGCGATGGTACCAAAAAGTTGATAGCTTACTAGTTTGTTTTCCATGAATGGTTTTGAATCTTCTGAAATAAATCTGTTATTAGTAGTGGCTTTCTATATATGTCTATTCTAAATTTATTTTTATTTCTTATTACTAACATATCGAGAAAAGCAATCCTATTGTTTGTTTCCTCTTCATGGGTAAACTTAATGGAAGGAAATTTTGAATTTAGCTCTTCAAGAAAATCTCTAATTGAGCACTTACTTATGCCAAAGTATTCTGAAGATCGGTTTCAAATTTTCCCATAAAGAGGTTAGCTATGAAGGGAGATAAGCTGTTACCCATTGCTACTCCTTCAGTTTGTTGGTAAAAGGTACCGTTGACTTGAAAGAAATTTTGTTTCATGCAGAGCTTCGCCAAAGAAATGAAACTATCAACTTCATTACTGCCCAATTGATTATCTTTCAAGAAATCTTCTAAATAAGTCAAAGTGGTATCAACGGGGACGCTGAGAAACAGTGAGCTCACATCAAATGAAACTAAAACTTCATTGTCAGTAAGTTCAGTAATTTTTTTGTGTATTTATTTAATAATAATAATTTTTAATATTTTTTTTTGGAGTCTCATGCTTGAAACTTGTTACACCGCCCTGAGAAAGACAAATGCGTAACAATGCATCGGGTATGATTTCACTTACTAAATAAAAACGGACATATATCAAATTGTCAAAGGTAATTTTAACAACATATTACATTTGGAACATCAAAGAAGTCACTCAATGCATTTCTTCCGTTTCGAAAAGGTTCTAGTAAAAGTTTGGGCTTTAGGTATGGGATTTCATCTTAACAAAATAAACGTTCACAACATTCATTCTTCTTTGTTCCTTCTTGTAAAATTACACTTTTAGTCACTAAACAAAATCTTCGCTGTAACCAGAACTCTCATCAGAATCATGTGAACTCTGATGTTCAGCATTAAACACCAAACTAAATCAAGCTCTCATGCATGTACTGTACTTCTTTCCAGCAAATACCATAGCTATACACTGTTGAAAATTTTAACACTTTTTTGACTAATTTTAATTTAATAGTCGGGAGAGATCCACACTCTTTTCGTGTTATTTTGTCGAGAACTATAGAAGTTTAAATTTGACGAGCAAAGATAGTCAAGTATTGTCTATTGCTAAGAGATTATTTTGTCCAACTGACACGTGGAATTATAAAATACTTCTAGTCACATTTTATTTGATCTAGACTAGACAAATTTACTAGCTGTTTAACTAAATTAATGCGATCTATTGGGTGTTTTAACACCATTTTCTAAACACAACGTCTTTTTAATATGCAACTCCTATTTCTTAGTGCTACAATATTCTCTCTTTAAGACGTTTTCTCAATTATAAATATGCAAAACCACTAATCCACAAGTTTTGGTTTCAACTAAACATACCAATTTTAAATGATTTTTTGAGACACCATTATAAATTAAGTGAATGTTTATGCTATTTGATTCAAGTCTAAACTAATTGCGTAAATAGATGTTCCCAATACATCTTTAAGATGTTGAAATTTTTTATGCCCACTGGAATTAACGTTTAATAACACGAGGTTACACTTTGCAAGTCAGTCACATTTGGTGGTTTGTTTGGATATGTTAATACGGAGAATCAAACACGAAAACAGATACACGTGCAATGCAGGTGGTGCGTATAATGCAATACTGTATTAGAATAGGTGGGGTTTCTATATTTCTATCCGAGGGAAAAATTCTGATTGGTTGACGCTTCTGAATGTCTAGAAAAATAGTCAATCCTCATATCTGAACAAAGAATTCACACGAAATTCTAGTAATTTCTGTTGTATTAAATACGCGTAGTCAACTCGTCTGGCAAAGTTTGTAAAAATCAACACTAAAATATTTGACTAGCGCAAAATTAACGCCAACACCGTAATATGTTCAACAGTGTACATATGTGTAACTCCTATTGAAAATAAATGTAGTTGTTTTGAACTACTTTGAATGAAAGAAAAGAAATCTTTGTGTTAGTATTGGGATTATAATGTACTAAAAAAAGGAATTCGAGGCGCCAAATTGAACAAAGAGAAACCCTTTAATTATTACTCTATAGCGGCCAAATAACGCCCAATTAATATTCAAAGACCACAAAAAAACTTAGAAGGGGAGCCTGACTAAAGGTTACCAAGGGTATATATATATAAGGGGTGCTGACTGGGGTGAAATTCGCAATTTATAGAAGCAAACGCTCCGGCATAATTACGTTTTTTTTCCCGTTGGTCTTAATGCGAATTGATCAGACGCTTACACTTTCCACGATTCCTCTCTTCCCGTCCCTTCCAGGATCCTCAGCGCGCCGGCCTTACCGCAGGAGAGTGATTAGAGGGTTAGGCGAATTTTACATCCCCTCGACCCTTATTATTGCCGGCGTAACGACGCGATTACCCTCCTTCGACTGTCCGCTTTTTCCTCCGTGCTCCGGGTGTCGAGTTTTTCCTCCGGTTATCTACATTTTTCGCTCGCTCTGCGTTAATTCAGCGCCTCGCTCCTTTCATGTTCTTCCGGCTGCGTTACTATCTAATGCGTTTTTATTCGAAGTGTGCCAGACTTCGGTGGTCGCTGGTAACGATCTTCCGGTCTTAAATACGGAATCGGCACGTCATGTTTTTTTTCGCGCGCTGTACAATAGCTATTTTTTTTGATCATTTTTCATTAGTTCCATTTCATTGTTTCTTTTTTCATTGTTACAGGCAGTCCTCAGGGATTGTCGCCGACAGCTAAAGGTAAGTCTTTGTTTTACTATATTGTTTGTAACTACAAGAAGCATTAATTAATTAAGGTTAATTTAGCATACGATTACACTGGTCAACAGAATTTTAGATTAATTTTGTCCCACGAGGTAAAGTGGGCAAAGTTGGTAGTAGTTTTTACACTTATTTCATATCTATTTTCAGAATTTTTCTATCAGGCAGGGTTTCAGAGTGACAAAACTATAAAATTTTATAACAATATATACAGGGTGGGGCAGAATAACGAGCGATTTTAAAAAGCCCGCGATTCGCGCTGTGTCATTCGGAGGTGGTAGGGACGCTATCGGCCATGTTTCCTTGATATTAGCATTTAGTAACAATAGATCGTTGGACCCCTCAACAGCGCGCGTACGCTGTTAAGGCGTTTTATCAAAATGGTAATTCTTACATACGCGCGCGTCGGGCCTTTCGAAATCATTTTAACATTAATCGCAATCAACCAGTGCCGTCTGCCTGTGCCATTAAAAAATG
Source organism: Protaetia brevitarsis (assembly GCA_004143645.1). Lineage (NCBI taxonomy): Eukaryota > Metazoa > Arthropoda > Insecta > Coleoptera > Scarabaeidae > Protaetia > Protaetia brevitarsis. The sequence continues at coordinate 16,931 of RXPK01004794.1, forward strand.
GGTTAGGAACTTTGAGGAAACTTCGTCAACAACAAAAAAGAAGCCTGGTCGGCCAAAATCGGTGCGTACGTCCGAAAATATCGAGCATGTAAGAACTGCGTCGTTCAGCTCGCCGGCATAGCACTACACTTGGGATTTCAAACCGAACCGTCAGACGAATATTACAAATGGATCTCCATCTTCATCCATACAAAATCCAAATTGTGCAGCCTCTTAAAGGAACGAATTATGTGAGTCGACAACGATTCTGTGAAGAGTTTTCAGATTTAATTAATCAAGATGAAGATGTTTTAAACAACTTATGGATGAGCGACGAAGCCCATTTCCATTTGTCCGGTTACGTCAATAAACAGAACTTTAGATACTGGAGTGACGTAAATCCTAGACAAATGCATCAACAACCCCTTCACTCCACAAAAGTTACCGTGTGGTGCGCTATGTCTTCATCGGAGATCATAGGGCCTCACTTTTTTGAAGATGCTCGTGGCAATGCTGTGACAGTAAACTCACAAAGATACGCCGACATGTTGGAAAACTTTTTTGAACCACAGCTTGCACGCTACGAAGTTAACGAGGTAACATTTTTTCAACAAAACGGAGCAACCTCCCATACAGCGAGAGTAAGCATGAATGTTGTTAACAGATTATTTCCAAATCATGTGATTTCTCGATATGGGGACATCACCTGGCCTTCCTGTTCACCGGACCTCACACCGTGCGACTTTTTCTTGTGGGGGTACTTAAAAAGTAAAGTGTTTCAAGATAACCCACCACAAACAATTCAGGCCTTGAAAGAAAGGATCCGACAGGAAGTGGAAAACATTCCCCTAGCAATGTTGCAAAATGTTATGAATAGTTTCAAAACACGATTGGCAGAATGTGTACGCCTGAACGGACGTCATCTTTCCGGAGTTATTTTTAAAAAATAAAATAATTAATGCTTTTTTATGTTCTTTAAGAAAATAATAAATTTATTCCTAAATATTGATTTTCTTGTTTTTTACAGCTTTTTCAAAATCGCTCGTTATTCTGCCTCACCCTGTATTATAATATTATGAAAAAATGACATATTTACGTGGAAAATGTGCCGATATATGACTTTCGGCTGTCATTTGCATCAGAAACATCTCCCTTCAGCGTCCAGCAATCGCTGTTAAATTGAGAAATGTCGTATCTGAATGCTATGCCATGGATTATGGTGTACCGCAGGGCTCGGTATTATGTCCGTTTCTCTTTTCAATGTTTATTAATGATTTACCCGATCACCTCAGTGAAGTCGTAACATTTTATGCTGACGATGCAGCGGTAATTGTTGAATCAAATAATGCACAGGACTTAAACACCAAAAGTTTTGAACGTCATGGAACAGTTTACAAGTTGGTGCAAAGAGAATCAGTTAATCTTAAACACTTATTCGTTTTTGCACTAGGCCCAGTTACTCTAAACCCTCATTGATACGACACAAAAATGTTACACTCGAGGCAGTATCAACCTCAAAGTATTTAGATCTTTTCATTGATAACGATTTAGGTTGGAAAAGCCAGATTAACTGGGTATGTAATATATGTAATGTATATGTAATATAAGCACTAATACTCAAATACTATTAAATCTAAGACACGTTGTGGATATGAAACACCTTTTATCGATTCACATTTTACTTTTCCAATCTGTTTAAGTTATGGGGTAGTATTGTGGGGCGCCGCACAGTGGTCCCAGATCCCGAAATGCTGGTCAAAATGTGAAGCTATTATTTGATTCTGGCAAAATATGAGGGTTTTGCAAGTCGCTTATTATCAATATGAAGGATATTTTTGGAAAAAACAAAATGGCGGACTACTTAGTGCAAAACTGCATGTATATTCATGAAACTCGGTATATGAGGGTTTTTCAAGTCACTGATTACCAATATAAAGGCAATTTTGAAGAAACAAAATGGCGGATTCAAAATGTCGGACTTATTAATATAAAACAGCATTTGTATTCAGGAAACTCGGTATATGAGGGTTTTGCAAGTCGCTTATTACCAATATGAAGGCTATTTTTGAAAAAAACAAAATGGCGGATCCAAAATGGCGGACTACTTAATACAAAACTGCGTGTATATTCATGAAACTCGGTATATGAGGGTTTTTCAAGTCGCTGATTACCAATATGATGGCAATTTTTGGAAAAAAACAAAATGGCGGGTTCAAAATGTCGAACTTACTTAATATAAAGCTGCATTTATATTCACCAAACAATCAGAAATGGAAGATAATCTACCACAAATATTACCAATTATTTCTATATTCATAAGTACACATATTTTATGTGCCCATTTTTTCCAAAACTGGCTCATGAATTTACCAGATATATATGTCGTGTAGCGCAAGGACCGCAACAAGATATGACTACAAAATATGGCCCCCTATTCCTGTATACTGTTTTTGATGTATCATTCGTTGTAGGGGTAGATATTTTTACATTTTCCCTTCAAACAACATATTTCACTTGATTTTTCTGGCATCATTACACAAAATCTAGCATAAAAACCTTAGAGGCACATGATTATTAATATTTATGGATTTCTTTTTTAAATATACTCATTCCTAAAACGATAGGTATGTACCTAATAATTTAGCGATTGTCTCATAAATTGATTCAGATTGGGTCGAATGTACTGTCATCTATAAAACAATGTCACATATAAGATGTACAGTTCCATTATGTCAATGTCACTTAAATTTTCCTCCCTAAGGAGGCAAAATAGAACTTTCCTCCCTAGGGAGGAAAAGTACAACTTTCCTCCCTCAAAGTGTCACTTTCCTCCCTGCTGGAAAAAAAAATACATTTTTGAAAGTTTGCGAAAGAGAATAATAAAGTGATATACGTTTTGTAGCAATCAAGAGTGGAACAATTTTGAACATCTTTGTTAGTTATTTTTGATCTGCTTAAAGAGATATGAAAAAATAAAGACAAAAATTTAAATTACTCTTACTTTCTTTAAACACAAATATCCAGGATACTGTTAAATTTTCGAAACTAACCCAAACAGAAAAATTTGCTTTAATTTTAATACTGTTTCAAATAAAAAAGAATTGGACGATTCCAACGATAAAAAAAAAAATTCTCATCGTAACGCCATCTTTATTTTCACGTAACAAACCACAATCGTGATAGCAAACTGGAGTCAATCACATTCTTTAGCAATTGCGTTTTTACAAATTTCAAATATCTTTATCCGTTTCTTAGATATTTAACCTGGCAGTTTTAAGTGGCACGTCCTGTATATACTGAAAATTTTAAATTACCTATACTTAGACATGCTTTTAAGAGAATCCACGTGTAGATATTATACAATACACGATGAACAAGTACATAATTATCCACGTTCAAACCGCACAATCTTCCTATACAGCAAGCGAAATAATTGACTGCATAAGCGAGTGAATCCCCCCCAACTAGACCGTATCTTCTTCTATATAGTATATGCTTTTCCCTTATTTCTATTCTATTCATACTCCGAGTACCACGAGTCTCTGCGCTGTCGGGATCGAAGGATAAGGATTACCGTGAATGAGATGTGATATAAATGAATCAGCGTAATTTGTGGCCCGGATCTCTATTCAATTTGGAACCTTGAAGCGAAGAACTAACCGATGAGTATATAGTATTCCCTGCCGAGTGCCCGATTCTTACCGGAGACGAGAAAAATATTTTATTGGCCGTGCAGAAGTCCAAAGTTAAGAGTCGCTGACGCTTTTCTATTGCGGGAAAATATGTGAGAAGGTTTAGAGAATCGTTCAACTCGTCTTCGTGAAAATCGCGGTGGGAGGGTGGTAGTTATTAGACAGTGGTTTTGATTTGCGAAACGTAGGCCGGAACGTGGTTTTCAAAATTAGTTTTTACAATTCGTTGAAGGGCTTTAAAGTGAGAAAGTACTTTCCAACTAATTGTGTAAGTAATAAATTCTATGAAATTATGGAAGGAATGTACTTGAACGTGAGCTATTGTTAATGTTTTGCAATGAAATGATTTTGATATAATCAATTTTAAAACCATTAATGAGAAAATGGACGCAATTAAATAAAACTTGGGAAGTTTACGTCAAATGAATACCTACATATATCAGGATAAGTTTTTGAAAAAATGTTCTCAGAGAGATATCAATGCAGAAATCTATACTACAGTAAATGTCTTTCGAGCATTTTATTTGTGGTGTTTTTGCTTTTATTTAGGTAAGACCTGATTTGTTGAATTGTTGGCTTCTTCAGAAGTTTTTTTTAAAAATTATGTTTAAAGAAAACTTCTCAAGAATCTGACAGTTTGATCGGCAAATGTCAAGCTAAGTAGCAACAGCAACCTAAAACGCCTGTTTATCATAGAAATCTATAGGTATAAACGTTTTATGTCCGTCTCTGTTTAACTAATCGATTTAATCATTATTATTATTGTCATCCAAAATAAAATAAATGAAAAAAAAAATTCCAACATACCAGCGAATATCTGAAAATCCGCACCCAAATTCCGTATCAGGACCTGAGAATTTCTAGTAAAAACCCCAGACATTTCTAGACTATGAAAATATGTCAAATCCGCCCTAGACTCTGAGAAATTGTCTCGAACGAGACACAAAGTAGATGGAATCGACGCAAGAACTCCTTGATGCTCCGAAGAAGATCCTGCCAATCTTATTTCCTCCATATTTTTTCTGTTTTGATTCACAAAAATTCATTTTTAGTTACTTACGCTTGGATTCCCAAAAAACTCACACTGAGAGAAGCAGATGTGTTAAATTAACAAAAAAATAGCGATCCAACAAAAAGATTTTGGTTAAATATAGTCAAACAGAAATCATTAGCTTTGTTTGTTTGTGTGCTTGGAGCAGTATCTACTGACGTCATCAGAGTAACTTGAGAGCGCCTCAGATTTGGATTTAAAGATGGTACAAACAAACGCGCTCGATAGCAATATTACCTTAATTTCATTATTTACTTATTGTCACAGCTATTATGAATAGGAGAAGTAAAAGTAATTTTTCAAACTAATGAATCTAGACTACAATAAAAATGCATCATATACTAGTATTTATGTATCTACCAAGTGAAGTTTTTAAAATATAATGATCGTTCTTTACATCAATCACATTGGTATCATTATATTATCCATATCGTGCATATTTGATGCAGGTATAAATCGGATTACATTTACAAATGACAGTTTACAACACGGTGTTAGCGCGATTAGGTTATGTTGCACAAATTGCTCGTAATTGCTCGGACGTCGGATCGCGAGCAGAAAAGAGGAACCTCTTTGTGATCTCCATTTGCTTGCTCTAAACAAACAAACACGCACAAATCATGCTCTAAAATACAAACAAACGCGTAAAATTCCATGGATCTGCTTAGATCAGACAAACAAACAAACCTATTGTGAAAGTAACAAAATGCGAATGTTAAAATAATTGTGTAGACTTGACAATAGTTCTAGCATCGTTCTAACAATCAAGATAATTTTATTTTAAATATTCAATATTGTTAGGGCAATAAATGTTCGGGTAAAATAAACAACTATTTTATGTTAAATTAACGAAATGAATTCATTAAAATGAAAAGCAGGAGTTGCTAGGTTAATAAACATTTTAAGTTAAATTGAATAAATGTTATCTGTTATGTCAAAATAACATTTTTTGCTGTGTTAAACAAGAAAATTATGTTGAGCCAAAACAGAATTGCTTTTTAGTTAATAATATTTTATTGCTGCAGCAAGCTATTGGGTATTTTTTAATTCGATTAGAAGGGAAAATGTTTAAGTGTCATGGTATTGTACAATTTATCTTCTCATTCACAATATAAAGTGTAAGATATCCATCCTGTAAGGCGGGATATATTTAAAATCCTCAAAAAATAGTAGTTTTATTGACATCACAATAGAATGGTCTCTCTTTCTATAAAAATTAGTTATTTTTTAAGGGCGCCATCTTATCTATGGATTCACAACTATTGGAGATATTATTAAAACCTACACCACAATGGTTCGTAACTAAAAAAGGTGGTATTTTTTGAAAAATATACCTCTAATATTTTGATGAAGCTATTACATTTGTACTTCTGAACTAAACAGTATTAAGCCTAATTGTTTGCATTCGACTTATACTGCTTAGTTCTAAAGTACAAACTTAGTTCAAATGAAAATTGATATTTTACCAGAAAAATTAAATATTCAATTATTGTTTTCTTTTTAAATGAACAAAATACAGATTTTTGGTAAAGTATCATTTTTTTGTACAATAGAAATGTCTGTTACAATTAAAACACATAATGTAAGAAAATATTTAATTATACACTTCACGATAATAAGCTGTGATTTCAGATCTTAACAGGAAAAAAAGGAAAAAAAAAATAGGATTATAAATGTCGCGAATTTAGTCAAAATGCACTAATTAAAAATTGATTTAAAATTAATAATAAAGAATTACAGGTTCAATTTTACTCCCAATTTGGATATACAATGAGACTACTTACCTAACCTACTTTATAAACTACAAAAGGAAAAATAAATAAACTTAAAAAAAAAAATCCAACGAAAAATGTCCTAAAAAATATCGCTTTTTTACATATATCATAATAAATTATCCGTAACTCACTCTAACAAAAAATATAATTCACTTTAACCCTAAACAACACAAAACCATAAACGCAAAAAAAACAAAGAATAAACGCTTGTTAAACAGAAAATGGCTGCTGGAAATAGTAAACACGAACGTCATTAGCTAATAAGGCGACCCTTTCGGTTTTTTCTTGGTACTATCTTCTGAATAGTTATGAATCCATTGGTAAGATGATCGCAAAATTTCGAAATACAAACGATACAAGCTGGCAAACTAACTGCCCTCCCCATGGACATCGCTGCTTTAATGGTTGCAATTCCTACTGAATGTTTGACTGGTAAATGCATTAGATTTATATTTTATAACTTTGACTGTTGTGCTTTATGACCCTTATGTGTCATTACTGATGTGAAATGAAAGGAACGCCATCTTCACTGCGATTTCTGAAATGCACACCTACCTACATGTAACGTATTTGCTACTATAGGGAAGAAAACTGTTATACACGTGAACCCATTGGCTTTGTTAGATTAATAAAACGATATAATTACCTACATTATATGGTATTCTTGCAAGATTAACTAAAATTCTAGTTAACGCAATAAACTTTATAGAATATCTGATATAGTTATATCAATAGAACGAGTTTTGTTATAGTAATTAAAAATGTGTTTCAAAAATGCTACTGTGAAATGTTCTTCTAACAATTTCGATTCAGCTAAAATAACAAAATATTTTTAATTCGTTTAAACAAAATATACTGTTGGTGATCCCGCTAACAAACAAACAACAACTGATGAACTAACAAAATATTGTCAACATTCTTTTTTTGTTATTTTAACCTTATATTTTGTTCAATTTGATTAAAAATGTTGTTAATGCAATAATATTTTTCCAACAAAGTGTTTTTGGTTGACGGAATGCATTTTCTTCTCTCGGTGCAGTGATACTTATTAGAGAACTTGCATATTTCTATAAAAAGTATTCTTATGTAATATGTAAGTAAGTACCTACATATTGCTGTAGTTTATTTATTTAAAAAAAAATACAATTATCTGAATAAATTTCTTAATTTAATGTTATTTTCATTTGAAAGTTGTTTTAATATTTTACGATAGCGGTGTAGTTCTTTATACTTTAAGTTTTAACAGAATTTTCGTGATTATGTATAACATTATATTATTTATTTCACTATTTCTATATTTTTCCGTGTTGGATGGATTTGTTTCCAGGTTTTTTTGTTTGTTTTCTGCTCTCTGCTTCGTACGTGCGAGCGAGATAGATATGGTATGGTGGTATAGATATCGAGGCGACTCACATGTGTTGTATTCTTTTGTTTGGAAATTAAAAATTGTAATATATTGATCTATTAATTTGTTGCTGGTTTTAAGCCAGTGCTCGATGTTTAACCACACTCGTGTAATTTATATGTGTAATTAATACAGGTCTGTATTAAATTTAATTATATATTTTAGTTTTAGATAGAAGAACATTATAAGTCACAGTTTTCTTTCGGTTGTTCTGTACTTTTCAAAGAATTGTAGATGATAAGAAAATTCATATAATTAATACAATCATCATGTTTGTAATCATTTAAATATTTAGTGTTAATTTATAAATATCTTAAATTTAAATTAAAAAAAAAGAATTTAGACAATATAATTGTAAAAAAAAAAACTATCCATTTTATTTAAAAACTGATTTAAATTTTCATTTGAGGTACTTCATCTACAGCAATATGTATTTGCTTTCAATTATTCAGATTTTTCGTTATCTGGACCATGTTAATCCTCAGTCAGTCGGAATAATGGAGTTTCTACTATACTTTCAAGTAGCTTCATTCGACAATAACAAGGCAAATTTTACAACATATAAAACTGTGAATATTACCCGAACCATTTTGACATAACTATAACCGTCAGAGTTATAAAAGAATATACACGAACTCGACACACGACAATAACAATAAAATTTGCATATATGCATTCTGTGCGTTCTGGCTGCTGACTTTTAACGCTCAGATATGTTCGCTGAATTATTGCAATGTGCCGAGTCAGCGGTGGACATTTCGCTCTGTATATAGGAATAAAGGGTAGCGATTGACATGGAACATAGTTGAACATGTGCATACACACAATAGATTATTTTAGTTTGGATGATAGTGTGGTTCAAACGAACGCTCCCTAATTTTCTTTTATGCGCTTGGATTCTAGATCTGTTTGTACAACAAAGAGGCATGAACGCTTGTGATAATGCTCTCGTAATTTCATTCAAATAAATGTAACTGGAAGATTTATCTTCGTAGTTACAATAATACCCCAAATTTCTCGGTAAAAGTACGAGGTCCTGTGGTGTTAATAGAATCCTTAATGAAGACACGGACCTAGTGTAATATAAAATGAACGTCCCATGAATGTAAAATGTCGCCTACTCGTAAAGTGTCTACCCGTAACACTTAAATAAATAACGTCCAACAAATTAAACCGAAAACATATTAGAGCAGACTACCCGTCTAAAGGTGGAGTGTAGCATGCAAATTAATGAAAGATAGTTCTAGGGCAGGAACTACCTTCCTAAAATGCCTACCTGCCCCGTTACTATCCTCCAAGTATCTACACACACCTTATATAATGGTGGAGGTGCTATTTTTATGATAATATTAAATCTCGTAATTTATTCGGGACAATATTAAGTCGAGTGCACATAATTTATAGTTCTTGTTAGAGAGTGGTGAGCCCTTCTCCCTGAACACCGTGCGTCCTCCTATACGCAGTCAGTAGTCGCAGTAAATACCTCTCTCCCACCCAGTAAATGTGATTGTATAAATCTTCTCGAGACGCTGAGACTTTCGGTTCATTACTGGGGTGGCTCCTGCTTTATGGGGAGTTTATTAAAAAGCTTTCGGGAATTTGTAGATGTCACCCTCCATTTTTTTTTTCTTCCCGACGCGTTTTTCGCATCGGGAGGCGTCCTCCAGTATATTTCCTCCAGTTATCGCAGTTTTAGTGAGGGAGCCTCGAAAAAAAAAATTGCGGGCAAGATGTGGGTTTCCGCCATATCTTTTCTCCGGCGATTTCTTGTCGGGGGTTAATTTAGTTTCGGTGAAGCTTCTGTTCCACGCCGATTCTTTTAGATTTTGTTTCTTCTAAATTGTTTTTATTCAAGCGTCTTATTGAATAAGAAAAGAAAATATATGTATTGTCGTGGTTTAAATTGTTTTATCTATTTTTTTGAAGGATATAACGAAAAGGAATAAAATGTCACGATAAATAGCTAGACGATCTAGGCGATGGAGAAGAGCATTTGGCAAATCCTTCAACGGCATTTTTCTCCATAATTTCCTATTCACGAAAGAAAGCTGATCAGTAGAAAGACACCTACAGATCAAAATCAGATATTAGAATCTGAATATTAAATATTTGTAATAGATTTTGACAGATCAAGGATTGGATCGATTTTCGGAAAAAAAAATTTGCAGCGTATTTATTTTGCTTAAATTTAGTAAATAAGACTTTCAGATGTATCTTTAATCCAATTTTATTGTTATGCTACTTTTTACTCTTCTCTTCAATCGTACCTCGCTCTTTTCCCATTTTATTCGTATGTATTTTTGAAATACTCTGTTAAATGACTTTAAGTTGGGCGGCACGATTACAGACAATTGAGCTGAATTTCTATCAAGCCCTTTAAATAATAATGATAATTTAGCACACCGCTCTCTCTGTCCTTGGAGCTTTTAATATCTTTACTATTACCAAATATTCTTTTCTTTTTGATTTATTTTATTAAAGTTTTTCTTACTGTTTGCACCAATAATGCGACAATCTTTGTTTGACTTTGTCCATTACATCCATGCCTTGGTCTTTCTCTTCTATTTCCCATGGTCTTTATGGCCTTACTTTCGTCATTAAAAATCTAGATGTGTCTAATGTGTTGTGGTTTGGAACAGAATTCAAAATTTGTTCTACATCAGTGTGAATGTGTAATCTTATGTGATCTGTGTGTGTTTTGTAATCTTAGGAAATTTTAACAGATTTTCTTATAATATCTTTTTATTCCAAATTCCAATCTAAAATGATGGTTAGTTTAAAACAAAAGATTCTTAAGAATTTAATTATTTAAACAAAAAAATTATAACTTTCATCAAGTCACATATTTATCCTTAAAATCAGATTTTGACAGATGGCAGTTTGGATAAATTTCAGTTCGAAAGAACTTTTTTTTTCAGTGTATTTATTTTTCTTAAATTTTAACAGCTTTTCTTATAACATCCTTTTTATTCCAAGTTCCAGTCTAAAATGATGGTTAGTTTAAAACAAAGGATTCTTAAGGATTTAATTATTTAAACAAAAAAATTATAACTTTCATCAAGTCACATATTTATCCTTAAAATCAAATTTTGACACATGGCAGTTTGAATGGATTTCAGTTCGAAAGAACATTTTTTTTTTTTACTGTGTATTTATTTTTCTTAAATTTTAACAGCTTTTCTTACAACATCCTTTTTATTCCAAATTCCACCCTAAAATGATGGTTATTTTAAAACAAAGGATTCTTAAGGATTAAATTATTTAAACGGAGCACTTATAACTTTCATCAAATAATATTTATTCTTAAAATCAGATTTTGACACATCCCTGTTTGGCTGGATGTCAGTTCGAAAGAAATTTTTTTTACATCGTATTTATTTTTCTTAAATTTAGTGTAATAAGATTTTCACATGTATCTTTAATTCAGCTTCATTGAGTATTAAAACTAGAGCTAGAAACGGTACAATTAAATAATATAAATTCGCTAAATCATTTTATAAAATAAAATCTCATTTGTTTGCACTTAAATGTTTCCTTTATCTTACAAGTTGGGTCAATAGTATTGATACTTGAGTTATAAGAGCCTCATGGACACAATTTCACTTCAATTAGCCACTTTAACATTGAATATTCGAGTAGAGGACAGAGGATAACAGTACCCCATAGCATCCTCGGTTGTACTAAAGATAAAGTGGGGGTAACTGAAGATAATTTATAAATTATCTTTATCCGTCAAATTGATTATGGAGATAACACACTGACACAAATGGAAGTTGCTCTCTTATTTCATGAAAAATTTCCAAATTTGCTGCCTATATTCCAAAGGACAATTAGTAAAATATAAAAGCAGTTTCACGAGCTTGAACATTAAGGCAGATAAAAAAAGCAGCTGCCAATGCAATAAGTGAAGATAACAAATTGGATATTTTGCTTGAGCTTAAGGAAAACCAACATACTTCTAGTCGACAAGCAGCCACAATCTTCGATGTTAGCCATTCATTCGAACATTAAAGAGAAAATAAAATGCATCCCTAAAAATGATACCAACTCAGGAGCTCATAGAAGACGATTTTGATAAGAGAACGTATTTTTGTGAACAAATGATGACAACGTTAGATAAACCATGTGATCCAATTAGAACATGTTTTGTTTTCTGATAAGTCCATAAGTTTACATTACACGGTCATGCTAATCGTCAAAATTGCCGCTATTGGTCGAGGGAAAATCCACTATGGAGCTAGGTAACATAAAAATAGAGTTAAAAACCTTCTCACTAGAGAGATATTCTCTTCTCTCTGGTACCTTCTTAACGGAAATAAATTCATGTGTAAAGGATGAAATACATTCCGAAACGGAGTTAACATGTTTCGTACCGAAATAATTTGATCCAATATGGAGCAAAATCTTTTCTCTGGCGGAGAAAATTATATTCACTGTGGATTTATTTAATACCGTCCGTTTGTTTATTGCGGATGTAATTATTTCCAAGTGGAGTTACTTGCATTAGCAACGGAGATAATTTTATCTGATACGATAGTAGTATTGCATACATATGGGGAAACAACATCCGTTATACATTTTAATAACAGCAGTAGGAGTTAAAATTTCTCCATTTCGGAAACTTTTACATTTATTGCAAAATAGTAAAACTGCATAAGAGAGACAAATTGGTCCTTAACGGATTAGGTTGCTTCGGTTAAAGATGTTTTTCCCCTATGGAAAGCAAAATTATCTCTGTATTCCAACCGTTTAGTAGCAAAACATTTAACTCCGAAATGGAGGCACCTTGAACGGATGGTCGCGAGGGAACACCGGAAAAGAGTTAAAACGGTGTTAGATTCAACTCCGTATTTTTATCTGTGTGGCGGCGACTTATACAACACGATTTTATGAAATAACGAATGATTAATCGAAAAATTACAACGAAATAATAATGCTATATACGTTATTATGAACTGAGGTTTGGAGTTTTAGAGAGTTCCCTAATTATAATAGCATAGTAGTAATAATTAATATCACTGATATAATTATCATATATACGAAATACTAAAAAATATAGCAATGTTATTTATATATATTTTAATTGTCTGTTTATTTACATCTTTATTCGTCGAAAAACAATTCAGCAATAATTAACGCGATTTTCCAATAGAATTTTCACTTAACCCAACCACAGGAATATATTCGGTTTTAACCGATGAAAAGTCGATACGACCGGAACAGCCACTGATCCAAAACGTGTTACGCATATTCGGTCCCAAAATGCCATATTTTGTTACCCGACGAAATATATCAAACGCAACTACCCACATTAAAACAATTTTCAATTCGACGAAGCCTCGCGTTATACATGTATGCGTGTGTAATAATTGTTTCTATTTATACAACATTTGCGTATATCAAATAAAATTTATGCGTTTTGTTACTACTACTACGTGTGCGGCCAGTGCGCCAAAGTTCCGATAAATATTCTCTGCCATATGTTAAAACAATTCAATGCAAATATATTTTAATTTACGCCGAGGCTAGAGTAAATATTAATAAATTTTGGAAATACTGCGTTTTAATTACAAAGTATTTATTCAATGTTTAATTTTTTTTTTTTTCTTTCTTGTTAAATATTTGCGAAAATATTCGTTTAATGTAATCGGGCCTCGCAATAAACTAAATAATTTTTAAGCGTACTGATTGTTGGATTTCATTGTACATACGTTTGGCTGTTAAAATATATACAGGTGAATTTTTTTTTTCCGAAATTTAGTATAGGAAAAAATTAAATGGGGAAACAAATGCAGTTTTACAAGTCCAAATTAGGACTTGTACCAACTAAAGGGAAGCACGGACGAGCATGACGGAGAAAATTACCGACAATAGGGACGAAGAAGTACACTGAGAAAAATATTTAATAACCATAAATGTAAATATAATTATCGTAAGTAAAAAGTTCAGCTGAATAGGGGACAAAAGCACAAATTACTTAACATTAGTAAAAAAGAGATCCTAAACACTGATACTAACAAGAAGCAATCTAACAATAAGTTAGTGGAGCTTAAATTCTGCATTTAATTTGCTAAAGATGGTACATAATGCTTATTACTTAAAAACGCATTATTATTAGTAATAGTTTTATTTTGCATAGGACAAACACACTGACTACCTGATATAAATGTAATGTAATGTTTAAGCTACATAATAACAACAAAGAACAAATAAATATCCGAATAACCTGAACAGATGTTTCAAAACAAGCTTTAGAAGGATAACAATTACTCCAACTGATTGAATTATACAACTTGCCGATACTTCTAAATGTTTAATACAGCCTAATATATTTTTTATGATTATGAAGGGTGCATATCAAAAGATGATCTACGTATTGCTGTGTACTGATGGTACCAGCATAAATGCAAAATGAAAAGTAAAAAAAAAATGAAAATTTAAATTTACTAGCTCAGCGGATAAAAATTTAAAAGGGCGCAAAAGTACTAATAATCTCAAGGTTATTCTCACAATTAAACTAATCATGAAAAATAAAATGTGGGTGAAAGTTATCAAAAATAAAAGAATAGAAACTTTGAATAACGTTAACACTGCGTAGGCTTTCACGGCCGGTGTAACTATAACTAACAGCTTCTTGCGGGTTTCGCCGTGTGTCAAAACTTTCGATCGACGTTTCGCTGTTCATACTGACAGCTTCTTCAGGATAACTGAACAGTTCAGTTATGTGTTAGTTATATTTGAATGGCGTTAATAATCATAAAATTTATTTTTATAAAAAAAAAGAAAAAAAAACTTTTAATTACAATGATGCAGAAACAAAACCATGAATTTAAGATTCTGGCCGAAAACAAAAACTGCATTAGACTCTACAATTAAAAAGGACAATTCAAAATCCTCTAAACAAAACAAAAGACAAATTTGTTCTAGAAGAAAAATAAATTAATTTAAACGTGGACAAAAAAGTATATAACAATTGAAATTTAAACACAAGCACAATGCTTCTTTTCACCTTACCCGAGGTGATTAACTATTAATTACAAGTCAGTAAACTAAAAAAACGGAAAAATTAAACTCTTTAAACTAAAAAACTGCCTTCTAGAACAAATATAATAATAAAAGACCTTACATCTAAATTGTGCACACAATAATATAATGCCAATTATTAATGAGTGAGTTTCCTGATTGATGAAATAATATCAAAATAAACGAAACAAAATTTAAAATCAAAATGAAATACCAAAATGGCAGCAATAAAATAAATTTAAATGTACTTACTCCGCAATCTTTCAAGGAACTGAGTGCCTCTGGGTAACACGGTCGCATATATATAAAATTTACAATTGCGTGCCAAAGCAGCGCATGAATCGCAAAGAAAATTTCTTGAATAGAAACTACAAAATATACAATACTGATGAAGGCAATATGTACAATTGAATGAAATTAATATACACAACTGAACAATTACATTAAACTTAACAAACAATTCTATTAACAAAATCTTTTCAAAATAAAATATTAAAATTGTGGAAACTCTATCGTTACATTGATAAAGGTAATCTGGTATGAATAAAAATACAAATTTGAATTTCCGAAACTCGGGGTGCCAAACCACAGCAGTATGTTACCTCTGTAAAATTCATTTAAGTAATGGAGTTGAAGCCGCAAGATGAAAGCAATTCTTCTATTTCTAACTTCTAACTCAGGTATTATCGAGTGTTAATAAGCAAACACCTTTATTAAGCACGGGCGAGTTATCCGTCTATCACGTGTACGTGATTCAACACTAGTTATGACGGTTATGCGCAAAACACGGTAAGACTACCAAGGTTTCCTGAAAACACACGAGATGCAGCAAAACTCAAATAATCATAGTTGTGGCAAGTTGCTACTTATTTATGAAAATACGTGAGTTTAATAGCAATTAGTATTATTGTTCTTGTACTAAATATATGCTGTAGTTAGATACACACCAATAGTCACAAGTAATACGTTACTTACCATATATCAATAGGTTGATTACGATTATTACACAAGAATTTGTCAGGTACGCTGTATAACAGCCGTTAATCAGAGCACTATTTACAGTAAGAAAGAACTTGCATTCAGGAAACTGGGTTTAGTTGCAGGTCTGGTTGCTAGATCTGGAGTTGTTACTGTAGGGCATTTTCTGTTATTGTGGAACCTCAACTTTAGAGAGTGCAATTTGACTTTGAAGTCCGCTCCAAAATAACTTGAGATAAAAAAAACTTTCAATGGAGAACTTGTAGCGTTTATATAGCTATGGTTGATAAAGCTATTTATATACAGGGTATTACAATAAGCATGGAATGACATATATTCTGCTTATTTAATCGAATATCAAAAATCGGTGGCGTTTAAGGCAATTTTTTATAACTTATTTTTCTTTTACATATCATCAATAAAGAATATACCATATCATTGCTTTCTTCTTGTATTATACAAATATACAATTTTTAATGCAAGTGTCTAAAAAGGCCTGCAACCAAGAAAAAAAAATGACGAGCTAACATCATTTTTCTAAAAGGATATTCATTTTACTATCCTTTTTATCGCTGTATCCTAACTTTTCCCTAATACTTTCAGCATATTTTATCATGCAACACTTCAACCCCCCATCAAAAAAGAAAAGGATCTGACCTTTACTGGATACAATCCTTCGACTCCGACATAACCCGAAAAATCGCCCACTTTTCATCCGTTCAGCCATTTTTCATAATACCCAAAGATTCCGTCAACCGAGCAGCCGAGGAAAATTTAAAAGCCCTCCTCAAAGCAGTCCGTCCGACACGAGAAACATTTATTGTCGCACGATACCACCCCGGCTTAAGAATGGTGGCGGTACGGGAGGGGGAGGGAGGAGAGGGGCAGACTGCCGGCCCTTCTTAACGGCGAAACTTCTATTAATTTAAAACCGGAACGCTCATAAAAGGTCCGCGTGAATAGTGCTCGGGATTCTCGTAAAAATCGAACGTTGAGAAAGTTTCCACAATGGGGCTGGACCTTAGTAATAAGCGAAGGGATTATTGTCGCCAGTTGCGGTAATTTTTAAGTTCTCTATAGGTGTTAGTTTCGTTATATGGTTAAAAGTTGTTGCTTTTATGGATTTGTTAAAGTTCTTTTAACGGAGATAGTATCGTGCGCTTTTTGATTTCAATAGGAAATTGGAATAATACGGTGTAAGAAAATTCAAATTTCTGATTATGCACCGAGAGAAAAAAAGTGTTGTATTAACTAATAAAATGATGTATTGAACACTTTTTTCTTTTTCAATATGAGCAATGATATGTTAGTGTTAATACAATACGTAAAAAAATGTTAAATTGCGTTAGTTAACGGAATAATAATAAATGTTATAAGTAAGAGACTACGCGTGATTCTTTGAACATGTACTTAATTTTCTATTAACAATTTCTACCTGCTAATTGAATAATACAACAACATTATCCCAACACAGTTACTTGTTGTAGACACACGAAGTAATAATTGTCTCTCTAATTTTATAATATTGGTTTAGCACTATAAAATGTTAATTCAAAACTTATATTGTTTCATTTAACCTACCTGTAGTATTCATCGAATGACTATTTGCATGTAATTCAACACTTTTAGGTAGTTATACGAAAAAGATTTTCTTGTTAGTGGAACCATTTTCGATTTTGCTTAAAATCATGTTACTGATCGGGCGAGTTTTAATTTCATCGATGGATCCTTCGATTACTGTATCATTAATGTGTTAAACAGAGATATACTGTAATCGATAGATCTATCGATGAAATTAAAAATCCGCCCGTACATTCAGCAATTAGTCCATTGATAGCAACGCATAGCTATATATTGCCTAATTAGGAAGACTATAGTAGGTAATAGAAGAAAAATATTTACGGCATTATATACTAAACTTATATTAGCTTAATAACATAACTAAAAAATTATAAAGGTTTTATTCATACATTTGAAAGGAAAGTACAATTTAACGTTTCATAATAAATTATTAATAACAACATTTAACCAAAATTCGTTATCAGCATTTACCGATTTCGTAATACTATCCACCAAATAATCATTATGTTCAACGGAATTGGTTTTTATCATATTAATCGATTTACTTAACCAATTAGAGGCAAAATGATTTTTACGATTACATTTATGACATATTTTACCATAAGCTAGACAACTGCTTTGCGCATGCGTAAAAATACAACGTGTACACCGACCTGTTCTAGAATTGTTCGAATCTGTTACAAACGATCTTGTTTGATTTTGCCGGACACCTCTTTCCAATGATCTTCCATCCTTGTGCGGCCCTTGGGTGAAACGTGTCTTCTGTCTTGCTCCTGCATCCGGCTGTCGATCGATGTGTTTTCCAGCGTATTTTCAATATTATTTAAAATTCCTCGAACTTCCATTCCTATACAGTGTAACAGCGTCGCTGCTTGTATTTCGGCTGTTTCCCCACTGCAACCATTCGCGGTAGAATATAATTCCCAATCTTCTTTGAATTGCCTCCAATTTTTTGCTAGGTCGCCCTCCATTTTCATCTTCTCGGGTTGAGATACATTCTCCATTTTGTTTTGTTTCCTTCTGACACTTTTTTTTATAATTTGTTGCACTTTTTCTTCCTTTCACTGATTTTTTTTTTGTATTTTGTTTGTTTTTTATTCCGACTGCGCTATGTTATATATATATATATATATATATATATACTCCGCGATGGGTTTTGATTATCTTTATTATTCAATATTAATGTTACAGAAGATTACAAACATAGGTCTTATTGCTACGGAGGTTGGATACTGACTGACTATACGCATGTGCGATTACCTATATGTAACAGTATTAAATATTACAATTCATCGAGTTAACACCGATAGTAAACGTTTAAAGAACACCTTTTTCAAATGTCAAATCGATAATTTGTGAGATTAAACCAACAAGATAAAATATTGGTTACGCCTGAACACTATAATTTTGTTAAATTAACTCTAAAGTGTGCAACAATATAAATATGTTTGTTTCAAATAGGAGTATATGATTCACTTAAATGCAACATGGTTAAATCAATGCTCAAATTCGTGACACTACGAAAAATGTTGAAATAACCATTTCATTTCTCTCAGTGTGAAATACATATTTGTTCATGGAATTTGTAAAATTTAATTAGTTTGAGTCCTTTTTTCTTATGGTCATATAATGAAATAGAACGGTATCATGTTCAAGACAGCTTTCCGTATAAACCATTAGAACAGTAGCAAGACGTTGTCAAATCGTGTAGTGTGATCATTTTTAAGGGAATCGAATCGTGCGACGGGTCATCCCTCTTCACAACGATCCACTTTGCCACGCTCGGCATTCAACAGTCCGCTCCCACGGAGCAAACATCATTTTAGAGATTGCTACTTTTTGCAATTGCTACCATTTGCGATTGGTCTCATTCCATTCTCATTCGGAAAGTTCGATTTTGTATCACTGTGTAATTGCACCTCATTCATGTTGCATGCTAGAATGCATGTTTTAGAAATATTTAAAACTAACTTAAAACTAAGTGCTACTTAATTGTTTTTCATACTAGAGGTTCTTTAACAAACATGCCAATGTAGGAAGAAATGCTGGGTAGAATTTGAGCTGGTAGCATTGCTTGAAATCTGTTTGGAACAAGACTTTTTCCAATTTAATAATAACGTTTACTCTATACCTATAGACCTGGTAATGGACTCTCCAATTTCACCTCTGTTAGCAGATATATTTCTAATTTTTTTTTTGAAATTACGTATACATAATAATCCCTTTAGCAGTTGTAATAAATTTTACGCCAGATATGTAGATGATATTCTTATTATATGGTCTGCAAACTATGTATAATTGAATGATTTCCTTCTCTACATCAGCGCCTTACATAACACTATTAAATTTACATTAGAAATACAAGTAAATATCGTATTTAACTATTATTCACTCCTACGTCGACAGTAAACTAAATTTTGAGATATACAGGAAACCCACTCACTATGGAATGATAATTAATCAACAATCTAATCATCCCTTTAACTATAAATATGTGTCTTTCTATAATTACCTTCATAGACTAGTTAATCTTCCTCTCACTGAAGAATCTTTTAATAGGGAACTAAATATACTAAAACAAATAGCTATAATGAATAATTATAATTCTAATATAATAGATAAGTTATTACATAAAATTAATAATAAAAAAGGGAAAATGCAGCTTATTTGACATTACTACAGATTTTACAGTTGATAAGGACAAGTACTTCATTTCGATACCATATATAGGTCCTTTCTCGTATAAAATTGCAAACATCAACCAGATCTCCATGTCCATGTATCATTTAGAACATTACATTCTTATGAAATTTAATTATTAACAATAATTATAATATATAGTCAATAAAAAAGAAAGGGGTTTATCTCCTAACATGTAATGATTACCACTGCAAATACATTGGAAGGAACTTTAGAAAATTCGAAATTAAGATAAAAGAGCATTTACATAGCATAAAACCCAATTCTACTGTTGATTCCTTGTTTGGTAAACATTTAAAATAAAATAAACACCACTTTGACATCAATCAGAATTTCCAAATACTACATACGGCAAAAAGAGGTACCTAACTCAATAATTTAGAGACATTGGAAATATTCAAGCAACAGCTCACTAGTAGAGACTTTTCATTAAACTAACAATTATTTCTCGAGTCTATTCTACTACGTTTTAAGCACATCATTGCTTTAGTTTAGCTTTCCCATAACAGATGGCACACATTTATTGCATTTCTCTGGAATTTTCTATCATTATTTAAATTTTAGTCTTGACTTTTCCAGAATTATTTTATATCCTGAATTCGAAGTGTTTACAATTATTTTAAACAATTTGAAAGTGTTGTTTGTTTAGATTTGGGTGATTTATTCTTTATTTAATGTCTATTGTTTACAAGTTTTACATTAGTTCGACTACCTACTTTATACTTTCTAATTTTATTTTAATTTTAAACTTTGATCATTCTTAACTGCTTTTAAATTGTAAATATCTTTTTTAAAATTCTTTTACCATTTACTTTACTCCCTGATTTATAAAAAAAAAACTATTTTATATAATACCATTCTGCTAATAATTGTTGCACACTCATAATACATGATACTGTAGCTGGCTTGAGGATGCTAGGATATAGAGCGAAACCGGTCGTATGTTATTAAAGAATTTTGTGAGGATCTAGGCCTTGTTTGATGTTTTTTTGTCCCACAGAAATATAGGGATTTATAACAATCATCTGGATATCAAACTAAATATACTTCTGATAACAATCAATACAATCCAAAGATTTACATTGTTCTAAAATAAAATTGCTTGTAGTGACCATTTTGAGTAACATTTACCATGGACTAAAAAATTGAATTGAAGGTACACTTCTTATTAGCTAGAGAAGCTACTCATTCCACTGTTCTGTCTATATGGACATCAATGAAAGGTACGTCTGATTTTTAAGAAAATCCATACACAATTTTACCTATCAACTCCTTCGCTCCTCTGAACTATTTTTGACTTACGCTACTGAACACTCCTAATATATCAGACTTGAATTTAAGGTCCATACAAAGAAGGCCCCTTCATTCATCCATGACTTTGTATTCCCTCAAACTATGTAAATGGAAATCGTAGACGATAGTTCAACATTATATCAACATCCTCACGGATGACTGCCACGTGACTGTGCAAATTGTAATCTGATCTCTCCGAATCCGTTTTGAATTGATGAAGGGATGTTAGAGCATTGGGTATAATATTACGCAGCAAACTCTCGAATAGCATATCGATAATAATACGTTTCATTCGAGATTTCGTGGAATCACCATAAAGCAAATGAAACCTTGATTACATTGATCCTCCATAATAATACATATATATCATAACTTGTAACGCATGGATCGTATCTGATATATTTGTTTGCCGAGTTCATTTTATGTAGAAACAAGTAATGGATTCTCAGGTAAAGGCGTATAGATAATTATAAAGTCAATTTTGATGTAATCGTAAGTGTAGCAGAGTTTCACGTTTATCGAAGCTTTTAATAAGTTTATTTGTATATAGGGCATTCGTTACAGGCACTATTATAATATCTTTTTGTATTTTGTTAATTTAAATATTGTAATTATATATAACATAAATATTACCTTAATTTCAAACATAGTTCAAACATATTTTCAAAAAAAAGAACAGGACCTCATATTGTATTGTCCTTCTTTAATTTTTAATGTAATGGTTATTGATATTTTAAAATACCTGTATATATGGGACAAAAAAAGGGACATAACAAACAAACAATGATAATTTATATGTTTTATATCTGTTGGGAGCTGACGTACAATTTGTATTCTGTACATACTTGAAATGTTAAAGAATATATTTAAATTTTAACAGGGAATTATGCAAGAATTAAGCTAAATTGTTAAAATATTGATGCATTAATTTTAAATAGGGTATACCGTGATGGCCACGAATTTAAGACACAAATGTAACGAGTTTATTTATGATAATTTTTACAACCCTGCAATATCAAATTAGATCCTGTTTATTTTTCAGTGTACCCTGTAATGTTAAGAAAAAGTACCGTTATTTGGTTTTGTTTGTTTTTACATATTCTTGCTATTTTTATTATATTATTGTAAAAACGCGCATTTGAAGCTGGCCACGAATTTAAAACATATTAGAATTATCTGGTTTTTAAGGGATTGTTTAGAGTTTTTTAAAGCTAAAGGGTAAGTAATCAATGTTTTATTCCATTTTATGTTGGGATACATCAAAATATTTAGTTAGAAATGGCCAAAGGTACTTGGAGTTCGGATGCCGAGCGAAAACTGATCCAATAAATAAATACTGATGGAAAAACAGTAATGGAGATTTCCAAGCTACTTAAATCTTCCAGATCCAAGATTTACAAAGCCCTGGAACACATCAAGCAACATGGTATCACCAAAAATGTCAAACAGCACCCTAGATCCCGAAAAACTACACCCAGGAAGGATAGCTTAATTTATAAAGCAGCTGTTAAAGATCCTTTCACGGGCTCAAGTAAAATTAAAAATGAGATTTCATCGGATTTTGGTATTAATATATCGTCCAGGACAATAAGAAGACGTTTGAATGAGAAAAACTTACGTGGGTGTTTTGCACAACGTAAACCACTTGTGTCAAAAAAAAAAATATTAAATCCCGATTAGCGTTTTCAAGAGAATATCTCAATAAACCGATGACCTTTTGGAAAAATATACTTTGGAGCGACGAGTCGAAGTTTTGCCGCTTCGGTTCTGATGGGAAAACAGTACGTATGGCGCCCTTCAAACCTGGAGCATCACCCAAAGTACACCCTTAAAACGGTTAAGCATGGTGTGAGCAGCATTATCCTTCCCATTCACAAGATTAGTACTAAAATGGGCCAGCAGATTTACAAAAACATACTCACAATCATTATGATACCATTCGCTGAAGACAACATGCCTCTATTGTGGAAATTTATGCATGGTAATGATCCTAAGCACACTTCACGCCTAGTGAAGAGTTGCTTACAGGACGACAATATCACTGTTCTGAAGTGGCCAGCTCAAACCCCGGACCTCAATCCAATTGAGAACTTGTGGAACGATGTTGAGGAACATGTACGAGCAGTAAAGCCAAAAAAAAATTGAGCGATTTTTGGGAACAAATCCAAAGTGCTTGGTATGCCTTTCCAAAGGACCGTTGTATGGCATTAGTTGAAAGTTTACCCAGGAGGTGCGCTGCTGTGATCCAAAATAAAGGATATCCCACCAAATACTAAATATTTTTTTATGAAGCTGAGCTTTACTTTAGTGAATTAACTTTTATTTTGAATATGTCCTAAATTCATGACCAGGCTAAAACTTGTAATAATCTTTATAATATACAGGGTATTCCACGTAACTGGTTCATTAAAAGTTTATGATGTTCTATTATTTACTTATATTTGAGATTTTGGCACCAGTATCTGTTCGATTGGAACTATAAATGTAAAATACCTTAACCAAAATATCACTTCCGGTAAACCGGAAATGGATGTCAACTTTGTTATTTTAAATAGAATGATCTAATTTTTTATTCATTTTTGGATTCTACAACTATAAATACGTCAGTTTTCATTAGCTATTCCTATAGCTACATGTTGCCGTTTTTGAGTTATTTAAGTTTTTTCTTTTTTTTTAGTAATAATCATTGCATCATTGAGAAATTAATATCTCGGTTAATACTGCAAGTAGAAACTCCAAATTTGCTATGTTATGAATGTAGATATTACTCTAAGAAACGGTAAGCACACTTTACATTCTAACATACAGGTGTTCAAAACTGAGGAACAAAGTGACATATTTTCAAATGAAGAAAACTCAATTTTTTTAATAGAAACACCCTGTATTTTAATTCGGAATTAGGAAGTAAATATCATCCCCTATCACTTTATATGAGCATTCCCTATACTATCTTAATAGATTTGAGATATGAGCGACTTTTGTTAAACAGACTAAGTAGCCCTATCTTTAAATGTTTGTAGCTGGCTCTGAAATGGATTCACGTCAAATTCACGTATTATTTTTGAATAACCATACAAGAATGTCTGTTCGAATAGTCATTTCTATTAATATTGCGTTGTACGAAAGTGTAATTACAACGATATACATAAACACTTTTGGTTAGTCAATGAATTTGACATTAATCCCATTCAGAGCCAGCTACAAACACGCAAGATAGGCTACTTAGTCTGTTTAACAAAAAGTCGCTCATATCTCAAAATCTATTAAAGATAAGTATAGGGAATGCTGATATAAAGTGATAGGGGATGATATTTACTTCTTAATTCCGAATTAAAATACAGGGTGTTCTATTAAAAAAAAAAAAGAATACTTAGTCTGTTTAACAAAAAGTCACTCATATCTCAAAATCTATTAAACATAGGTATAGGGAATGCTAATATAAAGTGATAGGGGATGATATTTACTTCTTAATTCCGAATTAAAATACAGGGTGTTCTATTTAAAGAAAAATGAGTTTTCTGCATTTGAAAATATGTCACTTTGTTCCTCAGTTTTGAACACCCTGTATGTTAGAATGTAAAGTGTCCTTACCGTTTCTTAGAGTTATAACTACATTCATAACATAGCAAATTTGGAGTCTCTACTTGCAGTATTAACCGAGATATTAATTTCTCAATGATGCAATGATTATGACTAAAAAAAAAGAAAAACTTAAATAATTCAAAAACGGCAACATGTAGCTATAGGAATAGCTAATGAAAATTGACGTATTTATAGTTGTAGAATCCAAAAATGAATAAAAAATTAGATCATTCAGTCAACCGGAAGTGATATTTTGGTTAAGGTATTTTACATTTATAGTTCCAATCGAACAGATACTGGTGCCAAAATCTCAAATATAAGTAAATAATAGAACATCATAAACTTTTAATGAACCAGTTACGTGGAATACCCTGTATAAATAAAAATTCCTAACAATATATAGCTAACAAACTATTGTTAATTTTTTTCATAACATTACTAGGATCTTTGAAAAAATAACATGGATCTAATTTTTTTTCGATAAGATGTAAAAATTATTAGAAATATATGTGAAATGTCGTGTCTTAAATTCGTGGCCATCACTGTAGGTAATATTTGTAGGGTCATTTATGCTGTTTTTATCTTTATGAATATGTATCATTTCTAAACTATTTCTAGTGTACTATTTGACGTTAAATAGGCATTGTTGCTTATTATTTTACCATTTTGTGCAAATTACGTTTTTTTTTCTCTTTGTATAGCAATATCTAAAAAATCGATTATATTGTTTGTCATAATCCTAATGTAAATAGTATTTTTGGATTTAAGCGTTTAGTTGCTTAATTATGTATTTTATGTTTTTGGTTGGGAGAATCAGTAAGCAATCATCTATGTATCCACATATCTTTTATAGATTAAGTTTATGATTTAATTTTATTGTAACTGTTTGTTGTCCTATGAAACAAATGGAGATTGAGGTAGGAGCTTCCATGGCTAAGTCATCGATTTATTTATGGAACTTATCTTCATATTGAAAATATGTACATGTAAATGTGTTTGACAAGATCTTTTGCGCGGATGTAAATTTTGTTGTGGCTCTGGTTTCTTACACCATTTGCCACCAAGGCCAAATTTTTTTTTCTTGGGATGTCGGTCAGGTTAGAAAAACGAACAAGTTTCTATATGAATACATTTTAATTTTTTCCTTTGTATTATGTAAATTAACATTTTGAAATTATAAAAAGACGTTAGGACATAAAGACATATACCTATTATTTGTTTGTCTTTTCTTTTATTTCATTACGTGATTTTCTTATCTTCCATCGTACCATAATTCAAATAAAGATTGTTATTATTACCTAAAACAGCAATAACGACTTGCAGAAAGTTAATTTCATTCAATAACACCACTTCCTACCATTCTCTTAGACGTATTCAATTTATTTACCGAGACCGAATCGAATCCTCCTTCTCATATTGGTTACACACATCCAGCCAATATATGTCAGGCGGGGAAAAAAAAAAACTCGAGGGAAACATATATCTTTTTTTGCCATCGACGGACTTGGCATGGAAGTGACAAAGAAAATGTACAAGATTCAATTAAGTGGGGAAACAGTTTTTGTCAGTGGCGGTTGATATACTGGGGATGCGTCCATCTTCTTTCCCATTTTAACCCCGGCGTGGTGGCAGCGCCGCTCCAGCAGATATTCCCGCAGCATAAATATTAGACGGTCCCTTATTCCTTTGTCTAGATAAGACCAGACTTTTTTTTTCCGTTTCACTTTAGTAAGCATAATAAATTTACAAAGCGCCGAGTATAGTGAACATGGGAGAGTTAGATTTACAGTGCGGGTAACGACCAAGATTAAAATACACTTAAATTAGATAATAATTTATGAAGAATAAGTTTTGACGGCGAGATTTGCATCCTTTTAAGAGAAGCTCACACACGTTCACGTGAAAAATTCTTATAAAATATGCAACTCATGTATACGCGTTTTATCTAAAGGTCGATGCGGCCAGATGCTCCGAATGAAATATGAAACATCTTTTATATAACATGGAAATGCAGGGTGTGTCCACTGATAAAAATTTGATGTAATTTTCCATAATATATTCCGTTGAATTCTCTTTGTCTTGACCCAAATTGTCATATTGGTATTTTTCTTGGCTTTTTGTCGTTTAATTATTATTATTTATTATTAAGATTACTAAACTTCAAGGAGCTTACAAAATATCAATACATTGTAATAAAAATAAAATAAATAAGTGTTTTGGATGTTGATAATTAAATATCAGATTCTTTTTTGTCCGTGTTGTGCGTCGAGATTTTATGGGCTTTCATTCGTCTTATTACCTGCGTTCTCTTGAACTCAAATCACTCGACCGTACTTTTGGCTGTCTAACCTCAGAGTTTTTAAATCTGGTAATTTGGTACGCTGTAAGTCGTACGTTTCTCGAAATAGAAAGTTATGTGTTCTTCATTAATAGAAATTGAAGTCAATAACAATCAAAATTAAAGTGAATACGAATAGCAATATATCTAAGTAAATTTGAATTTATAAATAATAAAAAATAATTGCTGGAAATTTGTTTTAAAACTAGATTTTTTCACTCCGCGTTACACAAGATTTTATTAATTCGGGACAATTGAACACATGGTCTCTCATTATTAACCGAATGAAATAAGTAAAATAAGCAAAAACTATTACCTAAACATACTATGTTATATCTCCCTAAAATAGAACATACATACAAGTGCCTTTCTGAACAGTATTGGTTTACGATGCCTAAAAAGGCAGTTATTACTGTCAAAAGTAGTAATTTAAATCGATACTACGAAACAATACATCAAGACTCATAAAAATTCTTGTCAACATTGGCAGTGCAGCGGGTACAGATAAATTGCAGGCATGTATGTCGCCTTACAAAAGTAGCACAACAATGCTGGTTCGGGGCATGAGCGCGCAAGAAAAATCAGTAGAAGCAGCGTTACGAGTATGCTGGACGCTTAATAAGCATCAGAAGCCGTTTTCAGATTCCTAGATCGTAAAAGAATGTATGTTAGAAGTGGTCACAGCACTTTTTGAAGAAAAGAGAGGGAATACCTTTGTCGACAAGAAGCAGTTCAAAGAAAGCGGAAATTTTCGCAGCCGACAGCAAAAATACCTTACTCAAACTTGTGCAAAAGGTACCTTGCTGTACCATTGCAAAATTGTCGATAATGAACAAATGTTCATATTTGTGAGATTCTTTAATATAGAAAGTATTTAGAAATTAGCTACTACACTGAGAGAACAAAATGCATTAAATTAACAAAAACCATTTTGTTGAAAAAATATTGTTATATCAACAACTTTTTTAATCAAATCGAGCAAAATAAAAGGTTACAACAACTGCAAAAAATGATTGATAATATTTTGTTAGCCCAAAAACATACCCATTTGTTAACAACGAAGAGCAAACAAAGATAATGTCGTTTCATTGAATTTAAAAATATTTGGTTAATATTGACAAGCATCATATTGTTGAAAGAAAACTTTACACTAGCATATATTGACAAACATAAATATTTACTTTAACAAATTAACTTTGTTAATGTAAATGCATAGCATGATTTGGTAAACTTAACATAAAATAACTGTTTGTTTAACCCAACTCACTTGTTGCCCGAACAATTTCAAAGATTCAGATCAAAAATTACCTTGATTGTTAAGACAAATGCTAAGAATATTGTCTAATCTACACAATATAGATAACAATCACATTTGTTACCTTGATAAAAAATTTTGTTTGACTATATTTAACCAAATGTTTTTGTTGGATAAACAATTTTTTTGTTAACTTAACACATTTTGTTCTCTCAGTGTAGCAAGACTCGCGGAGAAGATTAATTTAAGAACACTACACTGTTTCGAGATTTTACAGAAATAGGGAGAATGTCACAATTTATAAAAACTTCTTATGAAGTTTCTCCGGAAAGGGAATGGACTGATGTAGGTGCAAGGTTCTTTAACCTTTCGAAAGCTTTAGTTCAAATGGAATAATAGAACTGGATTCATCGAAGATTTTTGTACCAAACATGTTTTGGACAAGTATGAAAATTGTAAAAAACTAGCTACAACGTTTGGTTTCATATACATTGTTACGGTTTTTCCTTTCGCCTATCTTGTATTTGTTCGTATCGAGCTCATCTCCTCCTCGGTTAGCTCTTTTCGACAAGCTTTTGGAGCCCCATTCCCTTCTTTTACCTTCAGAGATCCTCCTACGTCTTGTAATTTCACAACGTAAACTTTATCGTTTAA
The DNA here is from genome assembly GCA_004143645.1 of Protaetia brevitarsis. Classification (NCBI taxonomy): domain Eukaryota; kingdom Metazoa; phylum Arthropoda; class Insecta; order Coleoptera; family Scarabaeidae; genus Protaetia; species Protaetia brevitarsis. The sequence continues at coordinate 46,237 of RXPK01004794.1, forward strand.
GTTTTGGTTCCTGAATTGTATTTCTTCCCTCTGTTAGAGCGGCTTAACTAGAATTTGTATCTTTTAAATTTCATTTACTTACAGTTAGATTCTTATACTTAAATCGGTCCTAGATTTTCGTTTAATTTCTTTCAATTATAGTAATTTCTGGAATTCCTGTGTTTTGACACTTGGATGACATTTCTAGGTAAGGTTACGTCGTGGTGCTGGACAAATAAATATCCTCAATCCGGCATTATCGATTCCACGCATAGATTGTTCGATTGATCGGTGGTTTCATTTAATCCGTTTCTGTGTTACATCTTTCGAGTGAGAGGGCACCTCTGTGTCCTTTTCTTTTTAATTAAGTGTTTCTGATGGTTGCGTGACGTATCTCCTTCGCTTTCTGCTTCTTCTGGGTTGTTGTAGCGCGTTCTACGAGTAAAGCTTCCTATCTTGGGAATTTGATATTTCACAATCATCGATTAATTGAAGGTTCCTTGAATATTAATTGGCCGTATCTTCGTTGTGTTTGGAGTGGAAAATTTCGTGAATTATGCGGATAGCTCAAATTTTGGGATATAAGTCGAGAACCACCGCTCCAAGCTATTTCTGTGTCGTTTCTGTTCTTCGTTGAAAACCGCGTTATAAGATTTTGAACACAAGTGCGGCTGAGGATTCTGCGACTTTTTAAGTCCTTCGGAGACCTACCTTCTTGAAATTACACGACCACCTGGTTTCGTTTATTGCAAGTCAGCCCAGAGCTACGATCTGTTGTCCGAATAGGAGAAGATCTCCACGCCCCTAACAGCCGATCGAGCAAAGTAAGTGGCACGTTCCTTTTTATTATTATTTATCTTTTCGTCGTTTATCAAATTTTTCAATAGAGATAACCCACCAGCATTCCCTCCCCGATCATCTTAGTTTCTTTACGTATAGTGTAAGAAAACATAAATCCTTCACGATACGGTAATTATAGTTTATATCTTGAATGGAGGTGGTATCTGTACTAACTAGTAAAAGTTCAAATTAGTAAATATTTGTTTACCTTATCACTACCATATTATAATCTTCATTCTTAACCAATTCAATATAACTATTTAAAAATCAACGATTGAATATCGCCTGTAATATACAGGTATTATACACACTAAAATAATCAAGTCAAAATTTACTTATTTTTAGTTTTTTTTTTGGTAACTGTAACATATTGTTGAATCTCCCATTAACTCTTAGCGTAAGAAATTTTGTGTATAAGTGTGTAACTATTGCGTTGCCAAGTCGTAAATCCATCCTTTATTATTTTTTGTTGTAGAGTATTTTTTGCAAACTGCTTCCAACGTCTCCATTTTTATTTATCACCGGGATTCCTGTTAATTGCGGCATGACAGATAAGTAACCTAAGCAGGTGCGCCGAAATTTAATTATCCATCTGGATCGTGTTTCTATCAACCCACTCCCTCGCCGACGAGCCGGCTGGCACCCTGCAAGATGCCGAAAATCATCCCACTTATCGAAGGTTTGTAAAGCGGAAGTGCATCACCTTTTCTTGTTAATTTTGGAATTCTTGCCTCGCGATTTGTCACGGTACTCTACCGTCGCTTTCGGTGCCGATAAATTAGGTAACAACATTTGTGAGACTTCTTTCTCAAGAATGAACTTAACAATAATGTAACATTGTTTTAGAATCCTAGACTACAATTTCGTTGATTATGTTTAAAATTAATAAAAAGTGTTTTAACGTTTTAAGTTTATGATTCGCTTTGTAATTTGTTCTTTCAGTGCATCATATTAATTCAAAACATCAGTGAAGTTTACTTAAGGGACAAACAAGAAATGATGATACTTCGATATAAAACGATATATAGTTAATAATCAGCTTAGTAATTGTTAGAAAGAGATATTCTTATTGCTTATTTCTATAATATAGGTGTGTATATGCTTTCCTCCTCATCTTATCAGGAATCCAACGTAGTTTTAAACGTTACTCGTCGCAGAGAGCTAATGACGACGAAAGACGACTTGACTATAAACGTCTTCCGTTACATTTACCCCAGACGGTAATTTAAACTAATCGACTCTCCGCACAAGTGAACGCATCTCTCCCCGGGCGAAGCCTTAATAGTGTAATAAAACGTAATTAACAAAGCTCCACGTCGATATAAATAAACTGGAAGCAATTCCGCTGGAATAGAGAGCCACCTATCTTATTCCGTTCGACAAGAAAGACGCGAAAAAAGTCTTCCTTTTTTCCTCTTTTCCTTAACATCTTCTGTCCGGCGAAGAAAAATTGAACTAATCTACGCTCGGTCTTATTTACTAACCGCCTGATACGGTGCGGCCGGCGTCGACCAACGCGCTAATGTCCTCCTGCTGGCGCAAGGTAATTCATCTTACGGAGAGCGACGGACAGGGGTCAGTGCCACTCGGACACGTCTAAAGTACCCTGGGACTACGGTACTACAAGTTTAGAGCGTGTTGTTTCGGAGCATCCAGCTATCTTTGTCTCTGTCAATTCCCGGTCCGCTGTATGTTGTATGTATGTATGTACGAGAGATGGTATATAGTAGTCCCTTTATGCCCTCTAGGCGTATAATAAAAGTTTGTTTGGAAGTTCCGGAAGTGCAAATTCACGCCTAGCCGATACGACGCGCGGGCCTTAACGCCTTTATTTTGCGCTTAAAACGAAAACCGGTCGTTAATGGGGCGATCCGTTTAAGTTTAGTGTGGTGTTGGGAAAAAAAAAGGAAATGAAGTGCGGTTGATGGTTATTAAGTGGGGAACTCGGAATCGGTTTAAGAGTGGGGTGTGTTACGATGTAAGGAAAGGTAAATTTTGCAGGGCATAAATAAAATATATGAAAAATGTTATCAAATAAGGATTAAACGTCTAAAAATATTAGACTAAAATATTTCCTGCACATTTATTATTTACAGAGAGGCTAAAATGATCTGCTCCATCCCTCTTTTTTAATTTCTTCTAAAAGAAAAATTATTAGAAAATACAGTGTGGAAGAAAAACAAAATAGTATCTAGACACTACCTAAGTTTTAGCTATACAGGATGTACCAATAAAAATAATGTCTGGGTGTAACACACGCTTAAACAAAACCCACGAAACCGGATTCATCATTAAAGAATAAAAAAAATAAAATTAGAGCCAAAATTCTTAGTCCGGCGTGGAAAGAACGTCATGTTAAGCACCCGCTAAAAGTGGTATTATGTATAAATACATTCACTCATTAGTATTATCTAATGTATGCCGTAAATCATTTAACCTCATTCTGAATAATAGGCCTTATAAAAATAGCCAACTGAGGCATTTTGAATTTCTTTTTTTATAAAAAGAACATCCTGTTTGTAAGAGATTTACTAACTCTACAAAATATTATTTAAATCCTATAAGACGTTCGAGTTTCACCAATATGCACTTCATAGTTACAAAAAACTAAAATGTTTCTTTGCTGTGTCGAACGAAAAAGTTAGTTGTTAAAAACGGTCCACATGATCGAGTATTTCTTTGGATTATTTATCATATACGCAAAAGAATTGAATCGAATTACACGAAATAAATTAAATAAGAAAAATGTGCAAACACCCTTTTTACTATGATATCGCCGAAAATGAATTTATACATTTCCGCTTTTGCGATGCATCAAGTTAATTTCTGTATATGAAATATGATGTCCTGAAAGATCGTTTTCGAGACGGAAGAATTTAATAAAATTCGAGTGCTTGCACTCCAAGCAGACATCCAACAAACTAAAGCATAATGGCGAATGATAGTGTATGGGGGTATATCCGGGACAGCAATTAGGTCGCCCAGGGCGCTCTAGCCACGCATTTATAAAATATTTTTTCTCGTTATGCTTACAAATAGACCCCCTGTCATTAAGACTTTTTGATTGTATAAGATACAGCTGCTAACTATTACATATTTACCTCAATATTGATATACCCTGTATAAA